>PVKS010012828.1:38771-52729 GCA_004027875.1 Aplodontia rufa
TTTAGAGGCAAGGCCTTAAAACATACACCTCCTCTCACTAGAGGCTTTTACATTTAGAGCGAGGCTATTCACATTTTCTCTCGTTAGAGTCCCTGTTTCTACCGCCGAAGCTTTTCTTCCTCTCTAACTGCCTGCACATTAGGTTTTCTTCCTCTGCTGCTGCCGCCACTGCTTCTCTGACTAGTGGCTACTACTCTATCTCGTTTCTGCCACCTGCATGGGAAGGTCTCCTCTCACCAGTGTCATCTCTTTCTCTCTGTACACCTGGTATATATCTGTTACAACAACCAATAGGGCTACAGTACAAACACATTCAACCAATTGTAACCAATGAGCAGCCAAATAGCTTAGTCACGCGGTCAGGCAGTTTGCTAATTACAAGCCAGCTGGGCCTCTTAGAGTTGTTTACCACCAATTCTTTTACAAGCCCTTTATAGAGTTATTTACCACTAATTCTTTTCTCTGGCATCATGTTGGGCTTAGTCTCCAACATTCTACAACAAGTAATATATATAATGGTCATATTACATATCTAAAAATAGTTTAAAAAGTATCTTTGGGGCTGGAGTGGTGGCTCAGTAGCCGAGTGTTTACCTGGCATGCACAGGGATTGGGGTTGGAACCCCAGCATCACATACACAACTGAGTGTTGGAGAAACAAAACCCGATGAAAAAATAAATAAAACTGATATGGTCTCTTCCTCCTCTTTTTTTAATCTTTGAACTTCTATATTGATCCACTTAATTTTTCTTATCTTTATTTGAGGTTACAACTCCTTCATCAGACAAAGCCACTGACATTCTGGGAAAATGATGCGTCCCCAACACACACACCTGTCACTGGAAAAGTAGCTTTAAAAAAGGAGGAGACAGGCACCTGGTGCTCAGGGACTTTCAGAAGCACACATAACATAACAAATACCTCTTTTACTCAAGCATTTGGTTGAAAGGTCCCTGAACCCCATGCAGGATCCGTATTTGCTTCCCCCTGCTTCTTCAGCATGTGATATATCACATGGCTCAAACAGTTAGGGCTAGGGAGAGATTTATTCATTTATTTTTTCTGAACAGATAGATACACAAGCCAAACTATTGTGACAACCTTATAAATTCAGCTTTTGCAAATGCTCTCTGCTATAATAACACAACCAACAACAAGGAGGCATGCTGCCAGCCTTCATCTGTCAGGAGGCGAACTGGCTGGGACAGACATAGCCCAGGGGTCACACTGATTCTTTACAACCTGCCAGAGGCTCCAGTGTGGCCTAATAAGCCAAAAGAAGAGCCAGCCAGTAGACTCAGGAATAGTAGAGGCCCAGATGAAAAAAAAATAGTGCCATAAACTGTGGACTAGACTTAAAAGTGCTTTTACGGCACAGATAACATTTCTTGTGACCTCAGTTTTATATTTCAACACTTCTGCTCTATAATAATCTCTCACTATAAAAATGTACTGAATGCATTGCCAACACAGAGATCCTGGCTTTTGTATACAGTTACTAAAACCTAATGTGGAAACTAAATTTGATATCAATGGAAATTATGCAGATTTGGGAAATATTTTAAGACAACATCCCCTCTAGTTGTTTGATCTGCTTTCAACCAGAGGGAATTAAGAAAGTCTCTGGACTTTCACAGATTTTTTTTCTTCAGTAATACAGATTGAACTCAGGTCCTTGTACATTCAACACAAGTGTGCTACCACTGAACTACAGTTCTAACTTTTTAAATTTTATTCTGAGACAAGGTCTTGCTAAGTTGCCCAGACTGGCCCTGAACTTTAATTCTCCTGTTTCTACCTCCTGAGTAGCTACGGTTATAAGTGTGCAAGATCACACTTGTCTTGGACTTTCACAGATTGTTGAGTAATAGTTAGGAGGTTTTAGAGCTGTTGAAATTAAAGTTAAAATTTAGAACAAACAAGAATCTTATAGACTGAATTTTTGAGTTTGTTCTGTGAATTTCAAATTGGTTTATTTGCCATTAAGAGTGTTTGGTTATGTTCTAAATTACAACTAGAAAAATCATTGCCAATTTTTCCCCCCAAGCAAGTATGATTTTTTATATCACTGTCTCTTCTTCAAAGAAAAACATGTTACAACAAAGCATCAAATATTCACAAATACGAGCTAGGGTTATGAAAATGAGGAATATGCTCATGTAATCAGACAAAGAAAAAAGCAGGAACCATGACATCGGAAACCATAATGATCATGCCTGGCTTCTAATGAAGCCAGAAACTGCTCTGAGAACATGGCTCTGACCATATAATGAAACAAAACAATGTACCATACACACTCCAAGAGCAAGAAGAAGCCCCTGGGCAGCATCCTGGTTAACGAGCTTTTGTATAATGCTTTCTGATTTATAGTCACTTAACACACTTATTGAGCATCCAATGTAAACAAGTATGAATCAAAGCATTGCAAAAATGATGACATCCCTTGACTCTTAGCAAAGCTAAAATTCATCTGGAACAAATCCACGTTAATCAGACAACACGCAACAGTATAATGGTGAGGCAACATCTAATAGGTGTGTGTGGATTTGAAAGAGAGAGAGGTATAGATGAGAGGGAAATAACTTACAAGGGAGATTCCTAGGTAGTATGTTCTATGTGGGCTGCAGTAGTCCCAAGAATGTGAATGGAAACAGCAGAACTGGAGAGTCAGCTCTCCCCCAACCCCTCTGGCTGCCCTATCTACTGTGATAGTGTCCTCGCCCTAAACGCAGGTCAGCAAATGAAGCCAAAACGGACTGGGTATGTGCATGGCAGAAAGGTACAAAGAAAAGCAAGGTAACACCTGTCACCACAGCACCCATAGGACAGTGTCAGGGCAGCTAGCCAGGCAAAGGTGACTCCGGTGGCATAAACAAAACACCTTATAAAGGCAACCAGTGAGACTAAGGGATACTGTTGCAGGTGGCTTTAATGAAATATTCAGGAATCTGATGGGTGCGCATGGACGGGGCGGTGGAGGCTCATTAGGACAGGCACAGAGGCAACAGAGAAGCAGCATTTCCAAGGACTGGGGAACAGTTCTGCAGTTACCCGAGCCTCCTTTCATTTTGAGGAAACCCTTATCTTGACTGTTGATGTGTTTTTCCCCTGTCCTCTATTGGGTCTCTGAGACACAGTGCCTAGCCGGGAGGCTGGCACACTGTCAGCACTCTACCAGAGTTTCCTGAGAACAGGAAGGGAGGGAAGGAACTAGGAAGCAACAGCTAAAGGAAGAGGAAGGCACACAGCCGAAGGAAATGCTGTTAAGATAATTTCAGGCTGTAAAGAACTTTCAGCTCTATATTCGCTCCAAGCATTGGACCCTGAAACCTGATTAAAATCTTCCTATAATAAGCTGAAGATGAAAAGTTCAAAATGAAATTAAATAGCTACCAAAGGCAAGAAACTTTTGGCTCTTTGCTAGGGAGATGTTTATTTTCACATATTTACTTTAGTTGTATTTGTCACTGCGATGCATCTGCTCCTCTGAAAGACAGTTGGGGTGGGGGCTGAGCAATTGCTGCCTTTGGCTTGCGATTCACAAGCAGGAAGGACATGCACTTTATAATGCATACACACATGCCGTAAGGATTGCAAATGAGCTTCTATTTGCTCAGTAGCCAAAAGAGGCAAAGAATAGGAATAAAAACAAATGTGTTTTAGCAACATCAAGTCCAACTTTTCCATCTTCCTCAGGAGGAAAATGTATATTATGAAACTTTAGGACTCTCAACAACCTCACCCGATACAACCCTTGAGTTGGAAATTTATGAGTTATCTTGGCTAAAGACAAAAGTTCTCTCATCCTTCCATGTCACCCAGATGTCCACTGCAAAATGGGGTTCTGGAGATTCACAACAGTTCTCTTTAAAATCATTTATATTAAGAACAGCTTTTGCTCCTTTTCCTATCTAGCAGCAAAATGAGCTTTGACTACATTTTTAGACAAGAAAGTGTCTCTTTTCCAGGGCTTCCCATTTCACTTTTAGAGTTGAAGGGTACTCTGAATATTCATTCAACAAATATTTATTAACTCTCTACTCTGTTCCAGGTATTGCCTGCTGGACTTTACAGATGGCAAACTAAATGCCAGAGAAATTAAAATGCAGTCCAATGTCATACAACTGAAAAATAGTGGGGCCAAATTTAAAATTAGTAGTTTAATAAACAATAAACAGGATAATCTACAAAGAATGATAAAAACTTTCTCAGAGGCAACAAAATTTATCTTTGCCTGTGCTTCTCTCTCTTTCTGATTAAAACTAAGCAAAACAATTAGATCTATTTCCTACCAATAAGACCCAAACAAAGGAAACGACAAAATTCAAATAGCATGAGGAAGGCTTTCCATTTTTGACTGTCAGGGAGGGAAGATCCATTGGAATAGATGCTGAGTGGAAGGTGGAAAGTTAAACTCAGCTCTATGGAGGGAAAGGTTTAAGGATTTTGAGGCAAGTCTCAGAGAGTTTGTATAAACCACCCAACAACTACTGAGTCATTAATTTGGTCAATCACTTGGAAACTTCAAGGATCATTTTTATAGGCTTAGCTGATTATGGAATGAAAGGAAATTTCAGAAAGCACTTAGTACATTTACTATTTGGGCAAGGCCAAGGGTGACTAATACTGGATGACTATGTGACTATCTGGAAAAGTTCTCACTTCAGCTCACAGTAGAACCTGGGGCAATCACCACTTGTTATATCCTTTTTTTTAAGAGAGAGGAACAGTTAGAGAGAGACAAAGAGAGAATCAATTTTATTTTGTTTTCATTTGGTTTTGATTGCTCATACACTTTGTTATGTACATGATACTGGGGTTCAAACTCACGTCTCCACACATACCAGGCAAGTGCCATAACTGCTGAGCCACTGCTCCAGCCCCAACCATTTTTTTTTTAAATGAGAGAGAGAGAAAGAGAGAATGAATTTTTTATTGAGTTTTTCAGGTGGCTTTCGTTGCTCTGACACTTTGTTGTGTATATGGTACTGGGGTTCAAACCCACGTCCTTGTGCATGCCAGGCAAGTGCCATAACCACTGAGCCACTCCTCTACCCCCTCCAACTACTTTTATATCTTGAATGCTGGCATCCAGGCCTTCCTTCCCACAGAGCAGACAGGATCATTTCATAGAATGCTGAATAAAGAATTTTGACATAAGTCTCTTGATTAGAAAATCCCTTCTTTTTTCTCAATCCCTAGAAAGTTAGAAACAAATCTCATCTTTTTACAATGATCCCCATCAATACAATAACACTTCTAACCCTGAATGCACATTAGAAATCATTTAAAGAGCTTTTATAATATTTCTGATGGCAGAGCTCCAACTATACATTTATATGAACATATATGTGTTTGTTTATTTTATTTAAACTTCCCAGGTAATCCTAAAGCATAGCTGAGGTTAAGAATATTTCCATAACAGAAGAAGAATGAAATCACACAATCATGTCAATAGACACAGGAAAAGCATTTGGCAAAATTCAACACCTTTCATGATTGGGGGAAAAAAAGGTCTCAAAAAGCTAGGAATAGAAGGAAATTTCCTTAAGAAAGTAAAGACCATATGTGAAAAATCCATAGGTAATAATATATGCAGTGGTTTTTCCTCTAAGATCAAGAACAAGGTAAGGATGCCCATTCTTGCCTCTACTTTTCAATAGTATTGGTAGTCCTAGCAGGACAATTAGACAAGAAAGAAAGAAGTAAAATTATCTCTCTTTGAAGATGGCACAATCTTACATTGTATAAATCTCTAAAAATGTGACAAAAACCCAGTTAGATTAAAATCTTTTATCAAATTATAGGAAACAAAATCAACATAAAAATCAGTTGTTCCTATACACCAATAATGAACTAAACAGAAAGGTATTTAGGAGAGCATTCTTACTCGCAATAGCATGAAAAATAATAAAATATACAGAAAGAAACTGAAATAATTAGTGAAATACTTGTACACTGAAAAGTACAAAACACTGATGAACAAAATTAAAGATGAAACAAACAAGTGGGAAAATATTCTGTGTTCATAGAGTGGAAGACTTACTATTGCTAAAATGTCCATACTTACCAAACGATCTATAGATCTAATACAATGCCTCTCAAAATCCCAATGGAATTTTTTCAACAGAAATAACAATAACAAAAAAATCCTAAAATCCATATGGAATCACCAATGCCCCTGGGCAATCAAAGCAATCTTGAGAAAAAAGAACAAAACTGGAAGCATTGTATTTCCTGAATTCAAAATACATGACGGTATGGTACCAATATAAGGACAGCTGTAAACTAATGGAACAGAATAGGACATTCAGAAGTAAACTCACATATTTTGTCAACTGATCTTTGACAAGGGTGCCATGGATACACATTTCAGAAAGAACAGTAACAAATGGTGTTGGTGAAGCTGGATATTTACATGCAAAAGAACACAAGTGAACCCTTATCTTTCATGACATAAAAAATCAATCCAAAATGTATTAAATGCATAAACAAAAGACCTGAAACTGTAAAAGTTCTACAAGAAAGCATAAGAAAAAAACTCCACAAATTGGTTTTGGCAATGATTTTTCAAATATGACACTAAAAACAAGGGCAACAAGAACAAAAATAGAAAGGTGGTACCATATCAAACTAAAAAGATCTCACATTGCAAAGGAAACAGTGAAGAGATTGAAAAGCCAACCCACTGAATGGGAGAAAATATTTACAAACCATATATCTAACCAGAGGTTAATAGTCAACATAAATAAAGAACTCTGTCATCTCAACAGCAAAAAAACAAAAACAAAAAAACAACCCCCCCAGAAAACAAAAACAAATCCAAAACAATCCAATTTAGATATACGTAATGTTTCTCAATAGACATTTCTCAAAAGAAGACATACAAACAGTGAACGGGTATATGCAAAGATACTCAACATCATTAATCATCAAAGTAATGAAATCAAACCACTACGAGATATTACCTGTTAGGATTGATGTTATCGAGAAGACAAAAGATGAGTGTTGGTGAGGTTGTGGAAAAAAGGGAACCTTTGCATATTGTTGGTGGGGGTGCAAAACAGTGCAGCCAGCATGAAGAACAGTATTGAGGGCCCTCAAAATATTAAAGTTAGAAATATTATATGACCTGACAATCCCACTTCTGGGAACTTATCCATAAGAATTGAAATTAGGATCTCAAAGGTATATCTGTGCTCCCATGTTCATGTAGGATTATTCATAAGAGCTAAGATGTGCAGACAACCTAAAATGGTTCACTGATGGGTAAATGGATTAAGAAAACATGGTGAATTCATACAACAGAACATTATTCTGCTTTAAAAAATGAGGAAATATTATTGCGTACAACAACATAGATGAACTTTGAGGGCATCTTGTTTTTTGATATCAGGCAGTCACAAAGGACAAACGCTGTATGGTTCCACTTAACATAAGATATCTAGAACAGTCAAGCATGTAGAAAAAGAAAGCAGGAAAAGGTTGCCAGGGGATAGGGAGATGCGGAAATGGGGAACTGTTACTCAAAGTTTTAGATGCACAACAAGAATAAATTCTAGAGATCCGCTGCTCAGTGTTGTCCATACGTTATAGTAGTGTGTTGCTCACTTACAGATGTGTTGAGGGGCAGTGATCATGCAAAGGAGTTAGGGGAGATTAGCTTTAAGAACTCTCTTAGCTCAGTCTAGGTCCAGATATGGAATATTTTCTCAATTCTGCAAAGGCACAGTTACTTTCAACAACCTTGGTTGCTGTGGAGGAAAGATTAAGTTCCAGACCTTTTTATACACATGTTCAATATTTTACATTTTTCTTCCTCCCCTTGAAGTATAGATTGAGGAAATACAAATGCCTTTCAATGCTGCATATGCAGTTTAAAGGCAAATTATTAAGCAAGTATTTGAGTGTCTGCTCTGTGCTGACACAGCTTAATTAGGATAATAATGGATTTCTCTAATCAAGGTACAAAATGATATTACCAGTACAGAAGTAAATATAAAAATACCGATAAATAACTCCAATTCTACAGATTCATTATTACTAAAACTTAGGAGAAATTCTCTTATTTTTCAAAATATCTTTCATCTACAATCAGTAGAAACTCAGAGGTAAATTATAATGTGGTAAATTCCAATTATTCCACATTCCTGCACCGTGGCATTTGTATTCTTAGTTATACATAGCAACTTTCCTAGTACTTAGTAGCAGCACAACAAATACTTATTAAATTAATTAATTAAAATTGGGAAGAAATACACCTTACAAGGGCTATTGAACAAACCAAATAAGGAATTTTTAAATACACGGCGGGGGGGGGTAAGCCTGAGAATTATGAATTCTCAATGTGGCAAGTAAAAATTATGAACAACAAACACATCTCCAGCCATCTTTTATTCCAACAAACTGGTTTATCAGATAAACTAGTCTACAAATTGGTCCTTAATGTCCAGTCACTGGCCTTAGTGCATTGTCCTTCGAAAAGGAGATGGGACCTTGGAACAAAACACCCACCTAAGATATATAGCCTGGAATATTAGAAGTCCCAGTAATACGTTTACACTAGGCTTTCACCCAAAAAGTACAAGGAAGGCAATCTCAAACTCTTAAACTTATGTCCCCAAATGAGCGCTCTTCTCTAATACAATGAAAAGTCCACCTCATATAAATGACACAAGTAGTTAGACCTGTGCCAAACTTGTATATCCTTCTTTTAAATAAAAACTCAAAACATTTCCAAGGAAAATAAGGCTGATAACATACAACACTAGATGGAGAAAAACACATAAATCTTGCCTTGGGGCTCACTTGAGCTGAAAGTTTTATAATCTTTTAAAAGAAATCCTGTGAACCTTAATTGGCTGTTACGATAGAGATGAGATGCCCTTAAAAGAAGAAAAATATGTGCTTAGAAAGCCAAATCTCACCATTAACAAATTTCTTTTAGCATTTATTGTTATATGATGTAGAGATCAGTGGCTGACTCTATATGAGTGTAAGTATCAATATTTACATTGGAGAAAAATCTGTGTTTCTAATTAAAAAAATCAGAGAAGTTCGTGTACTTTCCCTAGAATAATTATTATGATATGAAAAGTTTAGGACAATCTTCCCCATTCTTGTGGAATAAGATTCCTTGAAGCTGTTTATTTTATTTTTTTCTGTGCCTTTGTTGATACCATTCTGTCAGCCATATCTCTTGGGAATAATTCCATAATTTTATTGGGTTTAGGCACTCCCTACAGTGTGATGATTTTTATCTCTTGTTCATCAGATAATCTTATTTATCTCAAATTTTCAATTTAAAATTTATTAACTTCTCAAAAATGTCATCTTTCTTTGTAAGTAGACTTTTTTCCTCCCTGTTTGGAAACATATGAAGCAGCCAAGCCCACAATTTAATCAGTTAGGACCTAATAAAATAATCACATAGTTAATAAATTAATCTATAGTATTAAGTTGTTCATCCACAGATTAATCAACTAGATTGACATTTGAGTAAGTAAAAAAGGTGCTAATAGACATTTAAATTTTTCTTAGCCACAAGTGCAAAGGTTAACATGGTACTTATGAGTATGCAGCTATCTGACTCTTTGCCATCTCAAACGAGCTGCAGTTTCCCTCTTGACCTTAGTTTTGGCATCCACCTAATACAGGGGTACAGACCATGTTACTCACAAGATGAAGTGCTCATGCATCTGGAACTCCTTATGGGCAAAGCTAAACTAAGCAGCTGAAGACCAACCTAGAGTTCTCAGAGATAGCTATTTAGTATTGAATTTGAAATAAAAAGCGAGGGAAATGTTCTTTTGAGGTGTTATTTGAGAATAGTTAGTGGGTAGGATGAAGAAATGGAAAGGGAAGCAGCAGCTTGCTAAGGTAGTTGGTCCATTGCTGAATTCTCTTGGAATAAAATAAAGGGCCATCATCAAGGGAAAGTGGGTATAGTCTTTTTTGTAATCAACACAAAACAAAAACATGATCTTTTATTTGGTGATGAAAGATCAGCAATAGCTGCATTATCTGAGTTACTGAATGAAACTGAAAATATTCTTACAGAAATCAGTGAAGTTGGTAGAAGGGATTTATATAGTGTCTTCTTTTGTTGCTTAAACCAGAACTGGAGACCAGGGCAATTATCAGTGCTCTTGTGATATAAGTTGGGGAAATACAATGCCTACTTTTTGCAAGCCTCCAACAAAGTATTGGAAAGAAGCATCCATCAGAGAATACAATTTACTCCAGAAGTTGAAAAATTGTCATCTATTCTGCAAAATCAGGGCAGTCTAATTCCCTTTACAGTACTAGCATTTTGGGAAAAGAATAATTCTTACTGATAGACTTTAAAAATCAGACTGGAAAGTGACCTAAGAGATCATATGACCAGGGCTGGAAAATTGACCTGGCAGGTTAATTCACCAGGTGGATGGGATTTATATGAACTGAATTCAAATGCCTACCATTAGAGTACTACACACATTCTAATTAACTGCTAGGCCTCTAGGTATATATACATTCATAACTGCTGATCATTCCCAAAAGTGTAAGGCAAATGAATTGAATTCAGATGCCTAAATATGAAATGGAGAGATGAGAGAGAACACATTATTTTCATTAAGCCCATTAAAATATGAATAAGGAAATAACAGAAAATCATTCCAGGTAACTGCATCAATCATTTCAATATTTTATATTCCCTGTGTCTCCTACTTTTTCCTTGTAACATTTGTGCTCTCCCACTCTGTCTGATTGTTAGGTGGCTTAATTTAGACGATAGAACACCAGCAAACATGATATAGGGACTTGGAATGGACATTGGGAATTGCTCTTTTGCACCCCTATCATGAGCAGAACTGGCCTAGGCTAGCTTGCTGGAGGATAAAAGACGTAGGGAGCGAACCCAGTTGCCCAAGGTGGCTCAGATGAAGTCCACCCAGATCAGCCGACAGCCAGTGAACCACGGACATATGATTGAGCCCATCCAAGATCACAGAACCACCTAGCCAAGCAATGTGTCAGTGATGTTTAGTGGTTGTTACATAGCAATCTTGCAACAGTTATTATGGATAAATGGTATAGCAATTAGAGCTTCCATTAGTGCTAAGAATCTAAAGACGGCAAAGGAAGACTCTAGCTGGAACTAGAATGGATAGCACTTGATGCTAAGAAAAAACTAGTAAATCTAATATCAAATTGGTTTTAAGTCTTGAAGTGGAGCACAGACATGAGAACATTCTGTTTCTAAATTGTAAGAGTCAAATATGCTCTAAATCCAGTTTAGAGATAGCTCTAAGGACGTATTTAAGCACTGATTTAATGACAGTAAAGTATTAACAAGAATATATTATAATGTATTTCATTACTATTACATTTTGTTTTACAAGTATACATATTTAACCTTTCTTACTTCTTAGAGTTATATATTTTAAGGAAAATTAAATTTTGCAATAAATAAACGTAACTTAAAATTTTGGTGCTAACTCTCTCCACTGACTGATTGCTAAAAGCTTAGCTTTTTGGAACACAAGGCTGGAAACCCAGGAATTACTGTGAAAGAAGTTTGTGACTGCAAGAAAAATACCAAGAAAAGAAAGAGCTTCTTAGGTGCTTGATAATTTCGGAGATGATGAAGATTATTTTATTTCCTCTTAAAATCCTGAGTAGATGCATTTAAACTAAGTAGGCAAAAGACTAGAATTCCTCCTGGATGAATATTTAATTATCCTCAGGTATTTCAGGAGACTTGTTCCCCATGTTCATTCCACATACACAGAGGTGAAAATCCTATTAATAAAACCTGTGAAGTGATACAGATGTTAGAAAGAGAAAGCCAAGAAGACACACAGATATTTGGGGATCTTTGATTTCAAACACAATAATCCCACAGAAAAGAAAACTGAAGTTTGATTGTGGAAAGCTGCTCCTGGGTGAGTGAACTTGACCAGTGTCCACAGAAAGCCCCTTCCAGAGTGAGTTCTCTGTAACAGCAGTTTTCAAACTTTTAAAAAATAATATGTATTTTTCATCATGGCCTGGTGCTCACTCACAAATATGGACATATCTATGTATTTGTATGTGTATATGCAATGCCTCATTTTGAAAAACCCAACACACACAAGCTTCTTGAATTAGAGCAAAAACTACAAAACTACCCAAGTTATTTAAGGATAGCCAATTTTGTGGCTCAATTATCAAGTGCTTTCTAAAAATAAGCATACTCTTTACATAAGAGCCAAGTTATTCTAAAAGTCAGCACTGCAACATCTCTGAACATTCAATGGCATAATTTACTTACATAGCATTATCCAAGGGCATTTAGGTAATCACTGTGGATCTTTAAATTGTCTTGGATATGTAGGTTTTCTAGACTATTACACCTATAGAGGCAATAACTCAGTCTTGGTTTTGCTCTTTTTAAAACTTATAGCCCATTAGGGCTTAATGGGCTAACGAAGTCCTATCTCAGGATGCTGTTCCCAGAAAGCCCACTGTAATCATTGACTGGCTGACTCAACCTATACGTCATTTGTCTAAAGAAGATTGGAATCAGCACAGCTTGGCCTAAACCTACCTAACAACATAAACCTTACTGAGCAAGAGTGTCAAAATAAGCAATAAAGCACATATAAACACTATTTTTTCATGATTGAAAAAAGTGCATTTCATTCTACTCTGGAGATTGCTCCAGAGTTTAATGACAGTGACAGGTTGTGATTTGTTAAAGAATGACTATAATTCTTGAAGAGTATGAAAGTATCCATGTGTATAATGTATTGGTCCACATTAAACACCAGCTGACTAGAAGTAAAAACACATTGAGTTCTTTATACTCTTGCTAAATTTGGGAATGTCATCTATTTGGCAGTTTTCTTCTTCTTCAAAGTTTTAAAGAATAGAAGGCCCACTTCTTCACCCATTGTTTTTTACTGCTTGTGCAGTTTACTGAATATATTTCCCCATATCTAAAAATCAAAAAGGCTGAAATAGTGGCTCAGTGGTGAGAGCACTTGCCTGGCATGCATGAGGACCCAGGTTTGAACCCCAGCACTACATACACAATTTAGTGTCAGAGAAACAAAGGCCAGATGAAAAAATAAATAAAATTGATTCTTTCTCTTTCTCCTTCTCTTTAAAAAAATAAAAATCAAAAAGAGACATATTTTCTGTGTTTATAATTTAAGAACTTATGTTCAACTTCTTCAATACATTATATTATATTAGGGTTACATTATAAACAGGACAATTGATATCTTCTATGGTATTTTAATAAAATCCTAAAAACTGATGTCTTAATTCACTAGGTGACAAAACTGCTTAATGTGGACCAATACATTATACACATGGATATTTTCATACTCTTCAAGAATTGTAGTCATTCTTTAACAAATCACAACTTGTCACCATCATTAAACTCTGGAGCAATCTCCAGAGTAGAATAAAATGTACTTTTTTGCAATCATGAAAAGAGAGTTTATATGTGCTTTGATTTTCACATAGCATTCATATTTTATTACTTGCTAAATGATAAAATTTTACTGGTGATTTTAGCTTAATCCTTAAGCTTTTTTATGTCTTACTCAGTAAAAGATTCTAACACAATGTAATATTTATATCACTGAGACTATATATTTCTTACTAGTTCCATGAGACACATTTTGGCTCTCTCCTACAGAATATTCAAGGATGCTAATTTGAGAAAATGAGATAACAGAAACATTCCAAATTTGAACATTTGACTTTACTGCTATATGATTATTATCAGTTATATTATCATCAAGTACCATCATATATCGTAGATTTAGGAAGCTTTTTATGTGCAGGATTAAGAATACAAATGAATCATACGGAAGAATGATCTAGTATATCTTTACCAACTCAAGGGGCTGATTGACATGAAGCTGGTGTCAAAAGAAGGTGGCATGTGCAAGCATGGGAGTTCAAATCCTAGCACCATGTA
>PVKS010012829.1:0-52618 GCA_004027875.1 Aplodontia rufa
TACAGCCCCTCTGGAAAGTAGTGTGGAGAAGCCTCAAGAAACTATGGATGAGCCCACCATATGACCCTGCTATTCCACTCCTGGGTACTTTTCCAGGGGATTTAGAATCAGCACATTACAGTGACACAGCAATATCTATTTTCATAGCAGCACAATTTACTATTGCTAGATTATGGAAATAACCCAGATGTCCCTCACTGGATGAATGGATCCAAAAACTATGGTACATTTATACCATGGATTTTTACACAGCAATTAGAAACAATGATATTGCAGCCTTTGAAGGTAAATGGATGGCTATGGAAGAAATTGTGCTGAGTAAAATCAGCTTAACTCAGAGAACTAATGGTCGATTGTCTCCACTTATCTGTGGAGGTTGGGACTAGGCCCTGGCCAGTGAGAAAGTTGGTCTATTACCATGTGTTAAATCCAGATAAGATGTAATGCTATACAACATAATCCTTTTTTAGAGATATTGTGGGAAGGGGAAGAGAGGGATAAGGGTGGGTAACTGGGGGGGGTCACTCCTGGGGGTAATTGTAATATCCAGAATCTATACACATTTTCTATTATTTTGTTAACAACTTGTATGGTTGTTCAAAAATAAAAAAATTAATAAAAAAAGAAAGTGTGTTAGAAATATTATTTTTTAAATTAAGATTTAATTAAGAAGTATTATTCATTGTAAAGTTTTAGAAATGGTGGTGACAATTTAGGATTTTTTCCTTAAGAAAATATATAAATAAACCAAAACTTATAAAAGCCTCCATTCTAGATTAACTATCTTTTGAATATTTTTTAGTGAGGAAAAGTCTTTCTTGGGTGTTAAGTACGTACAACATAAATTCTTAGCACTTAAACAATCCAATACATTAACTTTTAAAAGCCCTAAAATAATGCTTTCTCTGAAAAACGATTAAATTAATGAATAGGCAGATGATTAAAGACATTTTTTAAGCAGAAAAATAAGTCAGTGCAGTTTCCCATTTGTAATTCTTTCTAGGGTCTATAATTTATATATTCATAACCTGGCATAAGTGAACTGACAAACTGTCTAAGTGACAGAAAACATACCTATTTGCAGATATTACTGTATTTAGAATTACTTTTATAAGCAGTTGGCAGCATGAGGGAGTTCTGAGGCTCCATCCTTTTAGATGTTAATGGTTTCCTTCTGTAAATGACTAATGCTATATTCTGTCTGAGTTTAAAAATAGAATTACACGTCACACATGAACATGTAACTGTGGCTTTGGCACTCTTTAAGCGGGGCAGACAGGAGAAACAAGTGAGCAATTTTATTATGTTTGTATTTGACTGGGAGAAAAGTAACCTCTGGATGACCTCCATGTCCCCAAGTCTGAAATTCTAAACTCTGTGCAGATGTAATAAATAATCCTGGAGTGGGGAGTGGAGGAAGGGGAGGGTCTTTATTTTTAAGCATACAAAGTTTTCCTTCCTTCACTTAAGATTTTAGTTTAGCAAGGAATTTTTGATCAACTTCTTAAACTGAAGGCGAATGCATATGTCGCAAAGCTTTTTTTTAAGAAGACAAGGGATATGTGAACTCATGGTAGTACAACAAGTACAATATTTCAGCTACATTTTCAGTAAGGACAGGATAAGGAAGAAAGAGTTGATGGCAGTCCACTCCATTCCCATTCCACAAGAATCATTTAACAGCTGTGAGCTGTTCATATGGAATCAACAGGTCGCGCATTTCAACAGGCCCATCTTATGAACAGACAACTAAGATATCCTCTCTGAGAAAGGATGGGCAGTTTGGAGGACAAGAGAGTGGAAGTATCCAGACACTGTGCATGTCTGCCCAGGGTGCCAAGTGCCTTTCTGAAAAACTATTGTCACTATGGCCAAAGGGATAAGTAAGGCTGTGCCTAAGATGCTAAGAAGCAAGATGCTGGCTGTGGAAGCCAAGCACAACTTTGCAATAAAAAAAAATACATTTACTGTGGCTGGAGCAGTGGCTCCGCAGTTGTGATGCTTAGCTGGCATGCACACGGATGCAAGTTCAAACCCTAGCACCATGTGCACATCAAACTTTCAGAGCAATGAAAGTCACATGAAAAACTAAATAAAGTTGAATCTCTCTTACTCTCTCCCACTGTCTCTCTCTCTTTTTAAAAAAATATATATGCAGGTATTTCCTGTAATGAAAGTCATTATAATCAAACAATATTAATCAGCAATATTGCTAAATAACTGTATTTTTTGAGGAAAAAAAAACACATGCTGAGACCCCAAAAATCTAATACTGTTATAGATTTTGAATATGTAAGTTTTACAGTTAGTTTGAAAGCTGAAAATCTGGCAGGACTGTTTTAATAAATACTCCAAATTCAATTCTCATCCAAATTTGATTGCTTACTGAACTGAAAATCACTAAGATATCATGTGCTTTTTATTTTTTTCTCCCTTTTAAAGACAGAGGGACAGTGAGAGAGAGAGAAAAGGACAGAACCAATCCTATTTTTTTAGTTTTTCATGTGGCCCTTGCTGCTCTGCAACTTCGCTGTGTATGTTGTGCTGGGGCCTGAACCCGTGCATTCTGCATGCCAGGCAAGCACAGCAACCGCTAAGACACTACTCCAGCCCCTATCATGTGCTTTTAATGAAAGATTCTTCTAGATATAGGATTCAAAACAATGACATTAATATTTTATTGGAAATCTACAATAAAGTAACCCTTATTCCACTTTTCTGGACATGAAATTTAGTAAGTAATATCAGGATATGGACAATGAGAAACAGGAAATATGAGGGTCCATTTTGAGAATGTAGCCTTAAGGTTTGCATATAAAAGGAAGCCATTTAGGCCATTGAGGCTAAGAGGAAGCCATGTTTAAAACTCCCCAAAATGTGTCTCCTTACATCTATAAGCATCACTCACTTCCAGTACCTGGCCTACCTTCTCTGACTTTCCATACACTGCCTACCTACTTCCTGTGACCCCAGCCAGAATCCTGCCTATCTCCTTCCTGTGGACTTATTTCCTCTACCTACCTCTATGCAATATTAGCCAATCACATAGATAGTACCCCTGAGCTCCTCCAATAAGGATGAAGGGCAGCATTTATGTCAGGCTGAGGATAAATTCCATGCATAACCTGTATCAGTGTGTTTCTTTTGTTTTCTTTCTTTAAAGAGAGAGGGACAGTGAGAGAGAGAGAGAGAGAGAGAGAGAATGAATCAATTTTTTATTTAGTTTTTCATGTGGCTTTCATTGCTCAGAGACTTCATCATGTACGTGGTGCTGGGGTTTGAACTCCCATACTCACCCATGACAGGCAGGTACCATAACCACTGAGCCACTGCTCCAGCCCTGCAGTGCATATTTCTTTTTGCCCTTCAGCCAAAGTAAAATTTGCCTTGCTCATTCCTCACCTACCTCTGACCACATTTGTTTTATTGCACCAAAGGAGACTGAGGAAGGTGTTTCTGAACCCTGTCCCTAATTATGATGATATTGCTGGCCACTCCAAAATGGATACAAGGTTTCATAAAAGATAATTTAAAGTTGACCACCCCAGGCCCCATCAGTATAAGCTCTAGCCCAGCTGCTAAACTGTAGAAGGGTCTCAGCCCTAACCTTAACCTCCCCTTCTTAGGAAATAATCTAATTTTAGACTTAGCTGAGAAAATGACCAAAAGTCTTGAAATTAAAAACTGTTCAGTCTGTGGAGGTGTCCTCATGAATGAGGAATGATCTTGGAAAAAATGATTTTGGATACTTATTCCTTGCTACAGTGAAATCAGACTCACATTTTTCACTGCCCTCTCTCTACCTCATCTCTGAGCAACCTCTTTTCTGCACTTCCTCTTACTTCCCTCTTCATTTAACCTTTCCTATATATTTCTTTACACCAACATCTTTTTTTTTCTTTTTTACATTGACACATGCTAGACAAGCCCTCTGCCAACTGAGCGACGTGCCACCCCCACCCCCCACCCCCACTGTACCTCCTACCACTTATTTTAAAATAAAAAGGCATGGGCTAGAGAAGTGGCTCAGCAGTAAAGTACTTGCCTGGCATGCGCTAGGACCTGGGTGCAAACCCCTGCATCACACAACTAAGTGTCAGAAAAACAAAAAACACATGAAAAAATAAAATTAACTCTTTCTTTAATAAACAAATAAATAAATAAGCATGATACAGCTTCTGGGGTTTTGAACCTATGATTTCCTTTGTCTGGAAATCTCTTTCTCCAGATATAAGCTCTCCTTTTCACCTCCAATAGTTCTTTATTTAAATACTACACTGTTAGTTAGGCAAGCCCTGCCTACCTTATTTTAATTATCAATCTTCTGTTTCTTGCATCCAACCTTCTGACCAAAGACATAATTTAATTAATTGTTTTGCTAACTGTCTATCTTCCTGAACCAGAATGTAAGCTTTTTAGGACAAGAATTTTTGTTATCTTCTTCATGAGCTATCACATTTGTGCTTTGAGCTACAACACCTATTTGGAATTATTTTGAGCAAGAA
This sequence comes from Aplodontia rufa, assembly GCA_004027875.1. Taxonomy (NCBI): domain Eukaryota; kingdom Metazoa; phylum Chordata; class Mammalia; order Rodentia; family Aplodontiidae; genus Aplodontia; species Aplodontia rufa. Next base: position 4,506 of record PVKS010012829.1, read on the forward strand.
TCTGGGTGTCTGTACTTCTTATCAGTGCTATCTTAGTGCAATAATCCCTAGAAGTGATGGATGGAACTTGGACACCATTAAATACTAAGGGCTTTCAGTGTATTCCACACAGTGTACTTACGTTACTATTTCAGGATAAAGAGTATCATTTAGGTATCAGATAAAATGTCATCTCCTCAGAGAAGGTATGTCAGCATTCTTTAGTCCTATTCACCCTCCCAGCTCTTCCTACTTCACCTTCACCACTTGTCAGATGTCACTATTTCTATATAGCACTTTTCACTACCTGAAATTGACATGTTTATTTGTTGGTTTGGTTGTTTTTTGTCTACTTCTCCTAAGAGTCTGAATCTGGCTCCAAATGTCAATTGTGGCAAGGCTGAAAAACCCTGACCAAACTGTTTTCAAATTTACAAATTCTCTTGAAGTTGGCACAGAGAAAAAGCACTAGTCTACCTTTGTGGAGCTTATAAAATGTAACTCCTGATATGTTCCCAAGTCCTCTCTTTAGTCATTAAAAAAGCATATACTTTCAATTATAAGTTGCAAATTACTCTTGTCTTTTCCTTCACATAAGTTATTTTTTCCCAGAATTGTAGTATGTGAGTAGCATGGTTTGTATTACCTGTTCCTCATGGAGAATAACTTGACCCTTGAGGGGACTTCCAAGTGGTGCCACTGACAAAAATGGGTGCCAAACTCCACTGGCAGTTCTTGGGAAGATGTCATATAAGTCCACAAAGAAGCCACTTTCCCCAGTCATATTCATAAAATATAAGGAAACAGGATTACATGTAGCGACATACAGAGTATTTTCCTCATTTTCTGAAAGGACCAAAGAAATTAATTTAGTAGTTTGCAAATGATTTTCTGACCATTCTAGAGGTCTACTGAAAATTGAATTATGGTGTTGAGCACAGATATAATTTGTAGATGTCCTAATTAGCCTGAACAGACCATGAGAAGCAGCTCAGTTTCTACCCTAAATGCAGAGTTACATTTATCTATTCCAGGAGACATCTATTTGTTCCCAAGAGAATGCCATACTATCTTGTTATAACACGTTAATTAGTTAACAATCCTTAGTGTCTGGAAATTCTTCCTTGTGCTCCAGTGAAGGTCTATTTTCTCTTATTTCACTGTTGTTTCAAAAGAACAACAGTTCATCAAGATCTTCAATCTCCTGAACTTTCATTTTCTATATAGTTACTAGATATTTAGGATTTAATAAATTCTGCTTTTTAAAATCTTGGCACTATGGATCTTCATTTCCAAACTTTTGTTCATATTTCAGTATTTCATCTTATAAAATTTCTATCATCTCAAATGGGGTGATTCCTTAAGTCTATTTCCTGAATATTATAGCAGTATACCTTTCCCAGTTCCAAATGGCCTTCAAGCCCCTGAAAACTAATGAAAATGAAGGTTCTGATTCAGTAAGTCTGTGGTGGGGGATGCAGATGCTATCCTTCCAGCCAGCTTCCAGGAGACTCTGAGATTGTTAGTTTGAGCTCCGCCCACTTTGAATAACCAGACTCTGAATCAAACTTCTCATCACCTCTTATGTGAGTGAACTGAGGCAAGGAAATAAGATGCTCTTGTCTAATAAATGCTATGGGAATCACCCATTACCCAGGTAACTGCTCATAATGGCCATATTTCTGAAATCAAAATTAAGACACAAACTGTGACAATGAGATATGTTGAGATTTGAGACCATCATACAAAATCTGGACTACATGTATGTATGTCATATCTACAATGTTTATATATAATAGCTACTTTACATATAGATATATTACAAATATTAAATTTAAATAAATAAGCTAACATCAAAAATGAAACACCCATCAACAGAAGGGCTAGAGAAGATACATGTTATTTAGGAAGCAATGTGAACTGTGTATTACAGTTCCAAATATCAGACAGAACCAAGGAATCTTTTAATTTATGGACTTTCTAATGCTTCCATTACGAATACAAATATGTTCATTTTATTGAGCACTTTCCTTCATAGTATAATGCAATGGAGAACACAGTAAAAATGCTGACAGAAATAAACTTATTATTCTCTCTTACATAATAATAAACTTATTATTCTCTCTTACTGCAGGCATTAAGTGCCATTTGGTCCTTGGTTCAAACTCATAGTTGTAACTCCAACTCCAATCCTTTTCTCAGGAATGCAGATTGGTAAAACACACACATATGCAAAAACCCAAGAAATAAAAATGACAAAAGACTCTAGTTTGCAAATGTGGCAAATACTGAAATAAGAGATTAAATTCCATCAGGGACAGCAAATGAGTTGCATTTATCAGGGCCACCTCTGACTGACAGGGAGCAGCTTCCAGGAATGCTGTCAAAGACTGTGACCAGGTTTAATGAGAGAACAGTGGGTTTACCACCTGTCATAAGCATGAGCAGAAGATCATAGCACGCTTATCTCTGATTCCTGATATGAGAAAAGGGTCTGAGCTCAAATTTTCTAAATAAAAATGTCATACTTACTCTTTACTAGTGAATATCAAATAATCCTAGGACCAAAAATCATCTACCATAAATAAGAAAACAACAATAATAAAAAACTGTAAATATTTTAAAGCACACTTTTATTCAAAATAGTTGACTTGGGTAATAAACAATACTCACTGCATTTATAGGAAGAAAAACAAGATACTGATCTTTGCCTCAATAATTCCCATCTTAGTCATGCTAGAGAAACTCTTCCTTCCCCCAGCTACGACTTCTGTTTATACTGCCTTAGTAACTGACATTAGTTGAAGAATTCTTGCCAAAATGTACCCAGGGCCTGCTATGTAAATCAGTAGGTAATGGCAACAGTCCAGAAATGTAGATGCCAACAATTCCCATTCTCTATTTGCCATTCATTAAGACGAAAAGTTTAGTGACAGCAAATCACTCTGGCCTTGCTTTTGTGGTTCATGCAATCACCAAACAGCAATACTGGCCAAAAAATCCAATGTTTCTCCTTTTTCTTTTTTCCCTTCTATTTTTAGCACACTTCTGGGTGTGTTTAACTTTGTGCTACAATTGTAATGAGAAACAGACATGGACATACTAGCACAGGAGTGCTTATGTGGATTTCACAAAGGCATTTTTTTATGGTGTTAGAGGAAATTAGTTGTAATTTATCATTGCTATCCAATCCAAGAATGATAGTCACTAAGTCTATCAAGATTTTTTGACAACTAGAGATTATTTTAAACCCATTTTAAAAATCAGTGCAGGAATAAAATATAAAAAAATACATACCATGTGATGTAGCAATATCACAGATTAAATTAATTTCATCCAATGGTAACCTCCATGAGGCATATTCTTCAGTAAAGTTCAGGGATCTCCTTTCATGTCTTTCTATTGGATACTTCTGTATGTTCATAACCACAGGACCCTATAATAAGAAATATATAATTAAGAAATTTGGGTAGTCACAAAAATGTACAAAAGCTAAAGTTCTTCTGAAATATAGAATTTATATTCAAATATTTAAAAAGATATACTCCACATTTTATTTTCTGACATAGTGCTTAAAATAGTATTTTCATATACTTGCATTTACAAATGCTTTTTATAGGCGCTATCATATTTAATTTCTCACTTTCTATTTTTGTATTCACAAAATATTCCAAATGTAAAAATCCTCATAGGATTTCTCACTACTTTATTCCTTGCTAAACCAAGAGCCCATTTAAAATTCCAAAAACCAGGACCTAGAGTTGTCTAAACCAGAATAATTTATAAATTAATGAACAAGGGTCTAATATATTTTCATTATAAAGGTGACTTAATGATAATGATTTTTTGATATCATGACAAAGAAATGTAATGATTGAATGTGGGTCTTTTAAAGGAAATGTTAAAAAAATAACATTTGAAATAAATTTTTTAAAATCATACTTACTAACAATCATTAATGTTACTTTTGAAAGGTATTTACATATGGCAATAGTTATTCAATAATTTATAAACCTAAGCAGAGAAGCTAACTGAATAATGTTATGGATGTTAGTACTGTGTACTTAGACAAAAGTTTCTTGAAGAACTCTGTAGATGTAACTAATATTTCAATGATTTGCATACCCTGTAAGTCATTAATCAAAAATATTTGGTCTAGATACTGGCATCCATGCCCTCTCCCATTCTATCTAGTCTGTGCATCAGGGACTGAAAGACTAAAAATTGCATTCCACATGCTTCCTTAAGAAAGGTTTTGGAAGTGATTTAGGTTCTGCCAATTAAACACACTTCCATGAGCTCTGGAAGACAGAACAAAGTAGTGGGCATCTTCCTGTAGCCATTGCAGACAAGGAAGCTCTGAAAATATGAGCAGAGATTCTATACTTTACTGTAGTTTGACAAATGATGGGTCACAGGGCAAGTCTGACCCATTGCTTGTTTTTGTAAATACAATTTTAGTGGAACACAAATACTTCCATTTATTTATACATTGCCATGGCTGCTTTTGCGTTATAATGGCAGAGTTGAATAGTTGCAACAGAATCTACAACCACAAAGCCTACAATATTTACTTTTTGAAAGCTATTTACAGAAAAAGTTTGCTGACTCTGCCTTCCTGTGCAACTCCCAGCAACAACATGACAGCAGCTGCAGAACTGTTGACCCTGAAATGTTGTCTAGCAATGCCCCTGACTGCTGTTCCCTCTGTACTTTTTAATGATTTTATTTTATTTTCAGAGGTTATAATAAAGACACCAACCTTTATGTCTATATGATGAGTTTCTGCTGGACACAAGAGTTTTTGCATTCCATTTCTTGCATGACCAATTGTCCAGTAGCCCATGAACATCTGCTCTGGCATAGGCAACCTATCAAGGATGATTAGATAAATGAGCATTTTTGTTTCTAAGTCATAGGAAAATATTACGAACCATCTATTATCAATCACACAAATACATCTGAAGAATGCTTTACTTAGAAGTGAGTTATACTTCATTTTATTAGAAAACACTCTATAACATCATGTTTAGAAGATACATTAAGATGAAAAAATACATTTCAGAAACTCAGAAGGTAAGGTTCTAACCTATTTTTACCTTAATGACAAATATAATTAAGGGTTATATAGTTTTTCCTTGAATTTGCAAAATGTTCAGTAACTTAATATATTAATTTCTAGTATAGCACAGGAAATCTTTTTTAAAAATTAGAGTGATACATAAAAATTTTCGGTTTATTCATTTAAATTTGAATTAAGTAATAACCAGTATGTAATATCACTAGATCTATGTTGTAGAGGGCAAGTTTCATAGATTTATTTTGGCATTTTTTTAACTTGGATTGATTACATAATATACACACAGAAATGCCCACATAAATGCATCACTTAGTTCTGAACACAGTTGTGTAACTAGTACCCAAAGAAGGAGTTCGTGTGGGACCACTTTTCAAAGCTACTCCCACCAAGGGAGCTACTAAACCAATGGAATCATTCTGTGCTTATTTTATTTGAAACAATTTTTAAAGAAAGTGATTTACCAAAGCATACGCGGCAAAGCTAAAGTATAAAAATGCAAATTTGAGAATAAAGTCTTCACTTAACTATACTTTTATTTACATCTTTTAAAAAAGGAATAATTGATTTGTCATTTATCCCATTCGAAATTATTTATTTCATGATAAATTGAGCCCCTGAAAATTACTTATACTTTCAAATTCATTAAAAGTAGGTCTTGGGTTATAGTTCAGTGGCAGAGCACTTGCCTAGCACGTGTGAGGTGCTAGGTTTGATCCTTAATACCACATAAAAATAAATAAAATGAAGATATGAAACAAAAAAATTCTTAAAAGATAATGGGCACATAGCTACAAACTTAAATGTGCTTGCAATGAGCCCAATTTTCATGTAAGAGTATATATTTACATTTAGGAACATTTTTATTTTCTAAAGAAGTAGTCTGACATATTTCCACATGTTTAATAAGACCATATTAGGCTTTGATTTTTTTTTTGCATAAAATTAGGATCTAAACATTCTGGTAGAAGACATTTTTGGTCCCTTTGAAATGTTAATGCTTGACATAAGAGGCAGGAAAAAGAAATTGAAATTCTTCTAAGTCATATGACAGGTCTTTCAAAAAGAACACATATGCTTTTGTATCTGTTATCCAAAATACATTTTGAGTACCTGAATAATTATGATTGGTTACCCATGTGCTTCCATCACTTTGCCAGAAGAAAACTGTGAAACTCTGTGTGTGTGGTGGGGGGGGGGGGGGTGGCAGGGCAGGGATGATGAGTTAGAACACTGACATTGTATTGTTTTGTTTTGTTTTTAAGAGAGCAGGACAGTGAGAGACAGAGATGGAGAGGATCAATTTTTACTGGGTTTTTCACATTTTTTGTTGCTCTGACACTTTATTGTGTACAGGGGTACTGGGGTTTGAACCCATGTACTCGCCCACGCTGGTCAAGCACTGTCACCGCCAAGCCACCACTCCAGCGCCTTGTATTCTCTTTTGAATGTAAAAAAAATGCATTTCTGTGTCAACAAGGAAGATCTCCAAATATCAAAGGATAAAAATAAAGGAAGGAGATACATTAATTATTCTTTTTTTTTTTTTTTATAGAGAGAGAGAGGGACAGTGAGAGAGACAGAGAAAGGGAGAAACAACTTTATTTAGTTTTTCACATGGCCTTAGTTGCTCCAACACTCAGTTGTGTACGTGGTGCTGGGGTTTGAACCCAGGTCCTCGTGCTTGCCAGGCAAGCGCTGAAACTGCTGAGCCACCGCTCCAGCCCCATTAATTATTCTTTAACAGAGATGACATAGCACAAGACAATGCAAAGAGAGCTTTTTTTTTTTTTTTTTAGTTCTGGTTCTTACATTAACCACGTATGAAAATTTGGGAAGGGGATACATTAATTATTTTCTCATTATTAATTTCTTCATTAGTAATTTGTAAAGTTTCTTATGGCTTGGAGAATATGATGATGAAGCAAGCAAGGAGGAGGAAATGCCAATAAATATTAATTTAAAAGGTCAGCAATACCTTGTTGCACTGGAGTGAAGCTATCTATATCTACCAATAGAATAGGTTCCCTGACAGGTATGCTTTATTAATGCATATAAACAGAAGTTCTAAATACATCCTAAATTGGCTCTTTGAAGAAAACTGAACCATTTCCCATCTTAAAATCTAATTACAGGTGGAAAATTGTTTAACAAACATGATTCTATTGCCAGTTTGGGGCCAGCCTCAGCAACTTAGCAAGGCCCTAAGCAACTCAGCAAGACCCTATCTCAAAATAAAAAACAGAAAATAGCTGGGAATGCAGCTCAGTGGTTAAGTGCTCCTGGGTGAAATCCCCAGTACCAAAAAAGAAAAAAAAAATATCTGGTGATACATAGCATGAAATATGGATGTAGGATGAGGATTACCCTCACTGATAGAATATTGCCTAACATAGGTGAGGCCCTGGGCATGATGCCTGTGTGTACACACACAAACAGATCTAACGTTATGTATTCATAGCTTCACAAAAATAACTGTCAGATACTCCTTCACACATTTGTCAAAAAGAAACTGTTCAACTCCTAGATCTTACTGAAAATGCCCTATATGTTCATAAAGTCTGCTTTGACCTTCCCAAGTCATTCTAAATAACAGTCATAGGAATTACAGGCTGCCTGGCTCTATATTGGCAGAATATGGGAAAGACTTGCAGGTACAAAATGTAGAATCATTAACAAGATGCTACTGGCAATGACAACTGTAAATGAAAGACACTCATAAAGTGTGGCCTGGACTTGTTCAATCCAACTGACTCCATCTGGTTCCTTCGTCACATGAAGTATTGTCTCTGGACTCTCCCCTGTGGACTCTAGGCTAGCCAACTGAGTTAAACCATAGACTGTCATTTTTGCCCCACTAAGCCTTCCCAATGGACCATTTCCTTCTCATATGTTAGTAGTCATGGAAAATGAGAAGCATTTTACTTGAGTAAATTTTGGAATTTGAAACATAGTCAATGTTAATTTGAAGGTACTGCTAAAATAAAAACAAGTTAGCATTACTGAAGTTTGTCATTCAACTCTGCCCCACTTTAACTTTTATGTCTGACTTAACTGAAACAATAGTGGCATTTTCCATGGTTTTAAGATTCTGATACTTGTATTGCTTAACTTTGTTAGAGTCATAGCGAGAATGATGTCTGGATTTGATTTTAAGAGGGGAGGAGAATGCAGGTCTATGAATAGCACTGCTTTTTATCTTCAGTGTCATTCATGAATTTATATTTTTTAAAACAATGATGTATTTTAATTCACATGTTGTGAAGTTTCTTAATCCCTTGTGGAAGTAATAATAAAGATCTGGAAGTAAAAGTTTCAACTAAAAGAAAGGTGAATATCAAAATTATGACTCAGGACAAATTATAGTACTTGAGTAAGTTGCAGAAAGAAAACAATTCATAACATGATGCATATGGACAGCAAAGTCATGTCACATCATCTAAATGACATATGAGAGATCTGTCTCAGACTGCTTCCATAAGGAGGTGAGCCAGGGTTTTAAAGAGCAAATTCTGGCAAATTCTGCCTTCTCTGAACCTTTGCCAATACTATTTCTGGAGTATGAAAGAAAACACATGAAAAAAGATTTGGATATTTTTAGGGGCATTATGCAATTATAAGTTGTTGACATACTTATTTTCAACAATTCCTAAAACTTCCTTACACAAGAACTACTAATTTTCACAGGAATAATGAAACCTTTCAGGGTAGTTCCATTGACTCAAAAACTCGACAATTATCATCTTTCAGAAGAAATAGGACTATTTCAACTTTACTGACCACACTCATTCCTAATGTTTTATGTTTAACCTCTGATAAAATTTTTCAGGTTGTCCTGAGTTAACTGACAATTTTCGTAGAATAATCCTGACAAATAATTCCAGCTTTGGTTCTTACTCCTCCCTGGTATTCTCCTGCCATCTATACCTTAGTCCTGCCTTGAACTCCTTCTTGCTGTTCTTAAGCATGCATTTTCATGCATCCTCTAGGTCATGCCCTCTGCCTAGAATCACTTTGTGTTATGGCCTTGTTGGTGAAATCCTTCTCATTCTGAATGCCAAGTTCAAATGTTGCTTCCCCTTACGTCACCCTCCTACGAACAAACTCGCTGCTCTTCTGGGTTTCTATGTAAATTTACACATATGAAACAATAGGAATAGAGCTCTATAGAGTTCATAATTTTCAAATTTAAGACATGAGAGAATACAGTTTCAGGGAGAGCAGGTCAGAATTGAACCCATGAAATCCTTGATATTTTTATATTTACTAAATTAAAAAGTCAGCACATTAGAGAAAAGCCCTTTTAAACACATTAAATTAGTAGTGACGGGTATGATTATTAATTTCCAGCAATATCTTCCTGTGTTTGCTAGAAAGTTCAGTCTTCCTTCACCACAATCTTTTACGTTTGTTAGCCAGTTAATTTTGCTCTGCTACAAATGATAAGCACATGAATAGGTGTTTTCCCTTTCTATGCCTGGATCTGCATTTATATATTACTGCTTTCACTTAATGACTTAAAGACTTGTTCACCTCTGTCACCTAGATCCTGCAGAGATCATAGAAATGCAGAGTAAATTGGATACCTGAGTTGGGAAAGATTTGGAGAAAACTTGCTATTCTTCGTGGGTATTTCTCAAGCACACTCCCAAGACCCAGAATGATACTATGCAATCTCAGTACTGTTACCCAGCTTTAATCTCTGCCAAAGCAAATGTTGTCAGCTTGCTCCACACATCTCTGGTTTTCTTCTCCTCACAGAAGTTGCCAGACTACAGTTGTAGGACCTGGATTTCCTTTACTTCATCTTTCTTCAAATTGTATTACAAAAAATGTCTTCTCCTTTTTTTGCCATCTACTTTATCAAACACATCTTTGTATTTTCAACTCTTGTGTTCTTTTTCTAATCATATACAACAAGAATAACTGAGACTAAAACTTTTCCAGTGGTTAAAAATTTTCCCAGAGAAAAATTTCCTGTATTTCCCACAGGCAAGATTCATAGGATGAAAACTCTTGTGAATGTAGCACTTCGAATATCACATTGCACCATACGCTAGTTTTACATGTTTTCCTGACTAAATTGTTGTGATCCAATGAGGGTAAAGCTAACATCTTACTCATCTGAATCTCTCACATTTAGAATCCATTGCTGCGGCCACTAATTCTTTCGCATTGCTGCCCTTCTTTTCCAATGCCACAGCTTAAACACAGGTTCTCCTCATTTGTCACCCAGATTATTGCAGTCAGCAGACTACATGTACTTCACAAAATGCATCATGTTTCTTAAAATTTCTCTGCTTGAAGTATCCTCCCTACCTGTATTTGCATGGAGAATGCACCGTAGTCCTGGCAGGACTCTGATTTCCTATCCTCCCTGTTTCTCCTCAAGTACAGTGACAGCAACCCTGCCTCTTCTCTCTCTACAGTTCTAATACAACATGTTACTGTTTACTTGACTGCTTTTTAATTAATTGTAACCTCCTAGGAGCAGAGGTTAAGTCTTCATCTTTATAATTCTTATTACCCTTCTAGTGTTTGTCACATCAATGCTTAAGAAGTGTGTGTTAAATGAATGAACATGCTGACATTAGGACTGCCAACAATTTGACCTGATTTCTCATCTCAGTGGCAAGATGAAAGCTTATGATGGCAAACCTTCCTCACTGTGTTCTAACCATGTGTCTTACCACTTCCTACTTAGAAAACTCAACTATGATGCAGTCTGCTTTGCAGGTACATTTGGAAGAGACAGCTATAACCAAGGACTAGGGATATCTATCTAACCAAGTATCAGGATAGATAGAAAACCTCATTTACATAAACTTAAACAATCAAGAATAATTCTGTTGAGACTGCTTAAGATGCCTATGAAAGAAGATTCATACAACTTAAAAACTTCAAAGTAGATTGGGTATATATTTTAAATTTTCTATGTACTCTCAAAAAGAAATTAGAAGCAAATGAAAGGGTTCTGAAGTTACTTCATGATATGGCAAGAGAATATAGGACAAAGACTATAAAAATATAAAACCAAACACTGCCCTATGCTTAGAATAATTCTGTGCTATCATTATGTAGACCTTATTATTTTTGAAAACTAAGAGCTCTTTTATTAAGTGAAAATAAATCATCATGTAGTGTAGAAAACCTTAAAACTCTGTGATCAATACTGTGAACTTATTTGTAAAAACTATCACTACAAAAAGAAAATTATAACATATACTCATTTGGGGAAAGGGAGGCTAAAAACTGTAGGCTGAGAGTATTATACGTTAATGGAATAAAAAGTAAATTGATAAGCACTCCTATTATCAAATATAAATTTAATGAAATTATTCCAAAGAGAGGTCCTGTCTAGGGATGTTCCTTTTGATGCTTCTGGTACTTTGAAGATCGCATAGTTGTTCTCTGTTAAGAGAAGCAACAGTTGCTGCTGATCACCCAACACTAAAGGATAAATCTTTAAAAGAGAAAAACAACTTTTGACAGACATCTTCTCAAAAACAACTTCAAAAGAGATGAAAGTCTACAAATACACACACCTGACATTCTCTGAAAAGAAAGATAAATACTAAGCATGATGCTGTAACACACACTGCAATGGCACACAAATGGCTTTTATTAAAGTAAAACATACTCTTCATTGGGAATCCTGTTAACATATACTGAGAAAGGTTGAGAAAGTAATGCATGGTTAATGATATAAGGGAGTAGACTTATTATTTATTCAACTTCCCTATTCAATTAGGGTCAGTAAATCATAGATTCTTGAAGTGGAAAAATTAAAATGACTATTTAAGGGTCCAAGATTGAAACCCCAGCATCTGTTTAGGTCTTTTTGTCTCAAGTGACAAAAGGCAAGTCCCCTGATTCTCCTGGATACTGCATTCCATCTTTGAACATAGGAGCTATTGGCAACTCTAAGTTGCAATGACTTAGACTCACAGTGACCCAGGTAACAAACACCAATGTATGACTACTCAGTTAAGGCTAATGATATTAATGATCATGTTTTTGAGAATGGTAATACCAAGCAAAGAATTCTATATAGGTTAAACTTGGAAAATAATTGTTCTACTCATTTTAAAGATTTTGTGAATGCCATCACTTTTGCTCTCCACCACAGAAGTCCTTATTACAGGAGAAAAGATTTATGAGAAACTGTTCACATCTTATGGGAAAAAATGTTCTTATTTACTTCTGGAATCAATGTCAAATGGTATTAATTTGAAGGAAATAGTGATTAGAACAATGGGCCTAGCCACTAATACAAAATGTTGTATCTCATGTTTTATATATGCTCCAAAATGGTAGGAAACAGACTCTGAAAGACATTATCTCTGAAATCTTGACATCCAGTTTTACTTTGAATTATTTTTCTCACAGAAATAGTGGAATAAACTTAAAGATGATTAGGCTTTCAAAACAGACAGATCTGTGATTAAATTCCCACCCCGCCACTTAACAGTTGTATAAATGACTAAGTTATTTAGTGTCTCCTGAGATTCAATTCTTTAATCTGTAACAGATACACACACACACACACACACACACACACACACACACACACACACAATCTCAACACCGAATAGCTGAAAATGAAAATCAGATAAAATTACTAACCTAATAAAAAGGTGGAATTATTATATAGATTAATGGCATTAATATTTGTGAAGCGCTTAGAACACTTAGTAAGAACTTGATAAATACCAACTACTTTTATTTCTACTGCTTTAAAATGTTTTGTGGGGTGGGGGACAGGGAAACTCAGTGCTAGGGCTCATGCTAAGTATGTACAGAGGTCTGGGTTCAATCTCCAGCACCAAAATGAATGAATGAATGAATGAATAAATAAATAGCTTTACTTGATAGTTTTATTTTTATGTTGATGACTACCAACATACAACTTATTTGCACTATGTTGAAATGGCATATAAATGCCTGGCTAGCTTGATTTCTCATTTGTCTTTGGTAAAGATGCCAAGGTTCCATTTTTAGAGTAGGCATCATAGTATGTCCTAAGCTTTGCTGAACTGGAGGCAGAACTGGTCCCAAGAAACAGCAATTTTGGAACACACCTTTATTTTTAAATTATTAATTTTATTAAAATAACAAAAATGAAAAATTCCAGTGCTCATAGTCAGTAGATAGCTTAAAAAATAAACTACAGAAAATTATACATGTTTTAGAACATTAATATACTACAAAAAGAAGAGAGGCATCCTTTCTTCTTTTTAAGATCTCGAAAGACAACCACAGCTACCACTGTGTTTTTATTTTTCTTCTGTGGTATTACAGAAAGAACACAGGTATCACACATGCTAGGAAAGAGCTTACCTCTGAGCTACAATCCCAGCCCCACTATTGTTTTAATTGGTAAATTGTGAACCTATTAAAACCACTTTAGAATTCATTAATTCAAAATTATCTTATTGTTCCTGAAAAGTGAGATTTTATAACATTTTAAATAAAGCATATGAAAACAGCGAGACAATGCCTAACAACAGGACTTCTGAGTAATAAACACAAGGCTCTAATAGGGCTTTTTCACCAGCTACTTGACACTTTTAAAGTGTAGTTACACATAACATTTTTAGATGTGCAGACTGTCTGGTGAGAGAAAGCATTTTCATATGTCTGAAAAGCATAATGACTTTTAAACATATGCATAAAGATACAAAGTATTGATATTAATGTTTTCATTCTTTATGCAAGTATCTCGTATGCTTTTTGAATCTATTTACTGTGATTAGAATAAACACCTTAAGCTTAAAATCCAAGCAGTGAGGGGAATGGGAGAAAAAAGTAGAAATGAGAGAAAAGTGTTATATGTAATTAAATCTCATTCATTCAGATAACTTTCTTTTCAATGCAGCAGGTTGAGAATGAAATGCTTTAGAAAGAATCGTTTTTCAGGAATAAATGTCTTCTATAAAGATGAATGATTCAGAAAAATAAAAATGTTTGGAAAGAAATATTTCTTAGCGCATGAAAAAATACACACAATTATAGGAAAAGGTCCAGAAGGTTTGTGAACACTTATTTCTGGATGATAGAATTATGGGAGTTTTCATTTACTTTTTATTTCTAAAATAAATGGAATGCCATTCTTTATTCAGTAAAATAATCTTATAAAGATAACCTACTCATAAAAAACTTCAATTTTCTCAAGTTTTTAATTCACTTGACTGATTGATATGAATGAATGATTAATAGATCATAGCTAGTTTGCCAGTGACAAACAGGCAGAATGTGATTTGGGAGGGAATAAAAAGATGCTTTAAGTATAAACTAAGGGCTGGAGCGGTGGCTCAGTGGTTGGAGTGTTTGCCTGGTATGTGTGAGAGACCCAGTTCAAACCCCAGCACCACATATAGAACTAAGAGTTGGAGAAACAAAGGCCAGATGGAAAAATAAATAAAATTGATTCTGTCTTTGTCTGTCTTTCCCTCTCTCTTTCTTAAAAAAAAAAAAAAAAAGAATAAACTAAGCAGCATGAAAATGAAATCAAGAAGTGACAGCAAACAATTTACAGAAAGAAAATGATTTTACAGATGTAAGTATAAAACAGTTTTATAATGAAAATTATAGAACAATGAAGAAAGAAATTAAAGAAGACCTTAGAAGATGGGTAGACTTCCCATGTTCTTGGACAGGCAGAATTAATGCTGTCGAAATGGCCATACTAACAAAGTGCCATGCAGATTCAATGCAATCCCTACCAAAATACCAATGACATTCTTCACAGAATTAGAAAAAACAATTCTTACTTTCATTTAAAAGAATAAGAGACCCAGAATAGCCAAAGCAATATTAAGAATGAAAACCGAAGCAGGTGTCATCACAATACTTGATCTTAAATAATACTACAGAGCAGGAGTAACAAAAAACAGCATGGTATTGGTATCAAGACAGACATGAGGACCAATGGAACAGAACAGAAGACAGAGACAAATCCACAAACCTATAGCTGTCTGATATTTGACAAAGATGCCAAAAATATATCTTAGAGAAAACATATGATGCTGGGAAAACTGGAAAGCTATATGGAGAAAAATTATATTAGACCCTATCATTTATCCTGCATAAAACTCAAATCAAAATGGACCATTGACTTAGGAATTAGACCAGAAACCTTACAACTTCTAGAGCAGAACATAGGGTCAACACTTCATCACATAGGGGCTGGTGCCAACTTCCTTAAAAAAGACACCCAAAGTGCAAGAAATAAAAACCAAGAATCAATAAGAGGGGTGCCATTAAACTAAAAAGCTTCCGTACAACTAAAGAAACAATTAAGACTGAAGAAAGAGCCTACAGAATGGAAGAAAATCCTGTCCAGCTACACCTCTGATAAAAGACTAATATTCTAAATATACAAAGAACATAAAACACTTACCACCAAAAACACAAACAAATAAACAAAATAATCAATAAATGGGTAAAGGAACTAAAAAGAAACTTCTCAAAAGGAGAAACACAAAAGGCCAATAAATATATGAAAAAATGTTTAACATCTCTAGCAATCACAGAAATGAAAATCAAAATGACCTTAAGATTTAATGTCCATCTGGAGAGGTAGCTCAGTGGTACAGCCCATGCCTGACATGTGCAAGGTCCCAGGTTTTATCCCCAGAACCACATTCACAAATAAACATAGGAAAATCAAACATCATTTGAAAAAACGTAACTATCTCTTAAAAAAAAAAAAAAACAACAACCAGGATTTCATCTCACTCCAGTCAGAATGGAAAAAGATCAAAAATACCAACAACAATAAATGCTGGCAAAGTTGTGGGAGAAAAGGTACACCCCTACTTTGTTGGTGGCACTACAGACTAGTACAACTACTCTAGAAAGGTGTATAGAGATTCCTCAAAAAACTAGGGATGGAACCATCATATGACTCAGCTATCCCACTCCTGGGTATTGTCCCAAAAGATCTAAAATCAACATACTACAGTGACACAGCCACATCAATGTTTACAGCAGTACAATTCACAATAGCTAAATTATGGAATCAAACCAAATGCCCGTCATTAGATGAATGACTTAAGAAATTGTGGTGTGTATGTGTGTGTGTGTGTATGTGTGTGTGTGTGTGTGTGTGTACATACATACATACACACACATACAGAATGAAGTTCTACTCATCAATTAAAAAGAATGAAATTATGGAATTTACTAGTATATGGATGGAAATGGAGAATATCATAGTAAGTAAAATTAGCCAACTCTGAAACTCAAGGGTAGAATGTTTTCTCTCACATGTGAAGGCTAGAGTAAAATAAAGGAAAGGGGGAGGGAAGGATATATTACATAAAGAACTATTCAAATACAAATTGATAGAGGAGTTAAAGCAAGTCTAGTAGAACAAAGGAACAAGAAGGGGAGGAAGGACAGGAGAGAAAGGAGTTTTAAAAAACATATTTTGCTGGGGCTGGAGCGGTGGCTCAGCGGTTTCGGCACTTGCCTTGCAAGCATGAGGACCCGGGTTCAAACCCCAGCACCACGTACACAAGTGAGTGTTGGAGCAACTAAGGCCATGTGAAAAACTAAATAAATAAAGTTGTTTCTCTCTCTCTCTCACTGTCCCTCTTTCTTTAAAAAAAAAAAACATATTTTGCATCTCAAAGATACTACATAACTCCTCACAAATCAATAAAAAGTGGAAAAGTAAAAAAAAAAGTCAAAGGGAGATCAGTAGAAGAAAGGGACTAGTTGGGGGAGGTTTGAGGGGAGGTGAAGTGTTGAGGAGGAACATTGGCCAAATTATATTGTTACATTATGGGCATGTAGAAATATGTAACATCAAATCCCATCATTGTGTATAACTCTAATGCAGTAACAAAAATGTGAAAAAAATAACCTACAACCTTTAAAAGGCTCTCATTTTACCAAGCGGTAACTTCTCTAAATTCAAATGACCAAGATAGAAGTGTGGGCTCTCTGAGGAAAGGACTATCTTTTTAACTGTTTCTCTATGTCTGACTCGGTGTACAGGTGGAATATGACTCCTAAATTCCCAAGCTGTTACTTTGTTCACTTTATCATGCTACCTTTCTTAAGTACAAGTCTGATAGTTTAATAGAAATAGTGCTGTGGAGCCTGTGGGTTTCAACAATGGGCAATAAAACACACTACTTTGAGCTGCCAAAATCACTGCAATTTATAAATGAGGAACACAATGCTTTGAATGATTGTGCAAATCATGGTCTACTATTATCTCTACCCCAAAGGAAAATCCACTCATCCTCCCCATCTGCTTTCAGTTTATTTTTAGTTACATGCAGTGGCTGGACAACTAGTTGTTTCCATCCCCATCTCAAGCATCAGTGTGACCATCTTGCTCAGGTACCGTGTACTTTGGCCTCCACTCATATGTAAGTACTAGAAGTGGAATTAACTTGTCATGGCAAATATTAGCATGCCATGGCAAAAATTTTTCAGTTTAACACTTAGGATGATAATGACTAAGTTAAACAATTAATCTATTTTCTTTAGAAACTGAAATTACTACCAATTTTCTTATGATTGATCAGTTGTTTTAATTTCCATTAAAAGTTGTGAAAGAATACCAAAAAAGCTATTTTTAATCATAAGCCTACTTTCCATGAAACTAAATCTCTAATAATACGAATTTGTTAACAGTAATAAAAAACATATCATTTCCAAATGACAATAAAGATAGTTTATAAAAGGGAAGTGATAAACATCAGTAGCAGTGTTAAGTTTGTATATTGAACTTACTACTACTATAGGAGATGAGTCATCCCTATTCAGTTATTGACCTAGTTTCAAAATGCCCCTAAGGACTACTAATCAATTGTACAGAAAATAGAATTGTACAGAAAAGTGTAGGCATAAGTAACTGATGCCCACTCATTTTTCCTGAAAAATAAATTACTCAATAATACAAACTTGTACACTGATAATTTCTAACATAACTCCATCTTGTGCTTTTACCTTGAGAGGGAAATATTTGTTTCTCTTTAAGAATTTCCTTATACATTACAATTTTATTCTTAGTGGTAGATATAATGACAAAATTTCATAATGACTTCAAAGAACAAAGAAATAAGGATAATAAATGCACTTTGAAAAATACATATTGCTGGACTAATCCCTGACTTATATTAAAAAAATCTTTTTCTATACATGGCCTCTATGTGAGACAAAGTCAAACAATACTTTACTTCGAGTAATTACTGTCTTTTGTGAATTTATAATTGACCATATTTTATAGAAAAATATGGCATTAGATGCATAATCAATAAACTATACATATTTAAAATTATTTTACAGTACACTTTCACTGACTTAATTACTCTTCATAAACTCTAACAACTATCTTTCTGGTGAACAATGTATTTGCAAGAATCTTTACTAAAGTAAATAGCTTGTGATTATAAAATAAAAGGTAGGCAGCTGGCCCATATGAAATCAACTTGTTTCCCTCCACTTTCATCTATGAAGCTGAAATTAAAAAATAAAAAACCTAAATTAATATGATTATAAATTTGGAAAACTATCGTAAGTAATATGGTGACATAAATAAGGACATCAGAATAAAATGTAAATTAGGATGTAGTTTTTATGTTTGTACAATGATTTTGCACTGAATTATGAAATAATGAGACCCATAGTAATTCAACAAAATAACAGAGGCTGTTAAAGAAACAAATATTTCCCTTTATTTGACTGTGTTACACTTACTCATGAGATATTCATAATTCAAATTCTCAAATTACAAGCCCATAAATAATGCTATTTAACTGAAAACCAGCCAGTAAATAGCAACACATATTTGCAAAGCTTATTCATGAAGTCATTTCCACACCAACTCAGTAGATTAGAAATTATCAGTATTTAAGGATCAGAAGAGTAATGCTCAAGAATATTTTATCAACAGTGAGTTTGCCTTACTCCTTTGCCAGCTGCACATTGGTAGGTTTTGCTCCTATAGGTATACCATATTTCTGTAAAGTGTTAATCAAAATCTCCCTCATGTCCTTGTTGTAGGAATCAAAGTCAAACACATTCCGAACCACACTGGAGAGACCTTCAGTGGGAAATTTCTGTATTTAAAAAAAAAAAAAATCCTCATTATGTTTGTGATAACACAGCATTAGAAAATTTTAAAAACTGATAGAACAGTAATGCACAAATGATATTAAGCAGAAATTTACTAGCCTTGATAGATAAACTAGGAAAACATACATTTTTCTCTTTTAATGACTTAATGCACTTTTCCTTTTTAAATAAATACTAAAATTTCAATTTCTCCTCTCAAATGCTAGGGACAGGTCAGGTCCAGGTGTTCAGTGACTGTCGCTGCTGGGGGTTTTCTGTTTGTTTGATAATGAAGACTGTGGCACTTAACCACTGATCAACATCCCTGGCTCTCTTTATTTTTACTTTTATTTTGAGACAGGGTCTCCCTAAGTTACTCAGGGCCTCACTAAATTGCTGAGGCTGGCTTTGAACTTGCAATCCACCTGCCTTAGCCCCCTGAGCCACTGCAATCACAGGCATGCACCAGCATGCCCCACTGTCTGTGCTGTCTGAAGTGACAGTGAATGACTGACAAATTTTAAAATGTTAGTTAAGTAAAGGAGAGTGGCAAATATCAACACAAAAGTACCTATAAAACTATAGGGTACAAAGAAATAGGCAACAGAAGAGGAAAATGAAAGAAGTACCACTACAGCTAAATGTATACCAGGGGTTCCTTTGGGTCCTTTAGTGGCTCTGTTTCTTTTTTGACTTTCTTTAGGCACTGGGATCTAAGCTGGCAGATGAATGTATTATGGTTTGGTTTTATAGGGAGAATAAAGCTTTTGTTTTTTATCTTTCTTTTTTCCTTCCAAAACACATCCTTTTACTTGACAGATAAAAACTTTATATATTTGTGACATAGAACGTACATCATGAAATGATTAAATCAAACAAATTAATATCTCTTCCCCATTGTTTCACTGTCTCACTCTCTTGCCTCATGTTTCCCCAAAACTCTCTAATGAATTTTCTAGCTGCTTGTTGATTATGAAGGCACAAAACAGCCAAAGGCCAACAGATACTGTTCGTTGGTTGTCTACAACTTACATTGCAGACATTTTAAATCATGTAATTTGATTATCTATACAAATAAAAGGAGCTGTTATAAATTGTACAGGCTGAATAAAGAGATTGATGGCTTCTTTTAATCCTCATTACAGTTTGTGCCATACCTGTAAATGTTTGACAATATTGACAACTTCCCTGGTGGAGTAAGGATAGCTAATAATACCCTGGTCAGCCAAATTCCTCAGTTCCCCAAAGGCAGCTACCAGCTTCTGAAGGATGGATTCAGGCACATTTGGTCCATATTGTTTGAGCATCTCAAGTTCTGAGTGGGGCTTAGGGTTGTCAACTGCATGGCAGCCAAAAATATCACCTAAGGAAGAAAGAAGATTCACATTTAACGTGCAACTAGTCCATTATAACACTGCTTGACAAAATACAATAGTTATTTAAACAGCCATTTGGTTGCTCATCAAAGCAGAGAAAATCCACTCAACAATAGGGTGGTAGAAGGAAGAAAAATGACTAAAGTGGAAGAAAACTAAGTGATATGTGGTTTACTCTGCATGAGTTTTTTTTTTTAACTAAAAATTACATAATACTTGAATAAATGCTTCCAAGATACTGAACTACAAAGGTGAGGTCTCCTCTACATGTCTACCAATGTCACTGCCTTCCCAGAAGCACTCTATGGTAATAGTTCAGTATATTTATTTTTCCAGATCTGCTTTAGTACTTTAAAATAAATGTATACATGCAAAAAATATAGTTTTAGTGATTTATTCCTTTTCCATTAAGGGAACTGTATTATTCACATGGTTTGAGACTACCTTTTAATTTTAACAAATGTTGAAGATCTTCAGAAATTATATACATTAATCTTAAATGAATGCTTTTTTACATATTCTAAAAAATGAAAAATTAGTATCATTATTCTGAAACAAGTTATATCTTGTGCAGATTGCCAAAATGTAGTTTAGAGATTAGTTTTAGAAAGGGAAAACTGAAGAGATATTGTCTAAATTAAAAACAAGAAAAGGAACATCTATGGGCTGGAGCAGTGGCTCAGAGGTTACAGCACTTGCCTGGCATGCGTCAGTACGCGGGTTCAAACCCAGAACCATGTACACAACTAAGTGTCATAGCACCAAAGGCCACATGAAAAACTAAATAAAAATTGATTCTCTCTCTGTCACTGTCCCTCTCTGTTTAAAAAAAAAGAAAAGGAATATCTAAATGCAACACGATATTAGAGAAATACATTTTATACTCAAAAGAAGGATGAATTTCTCATGCTGAGTCATAAAATTCCTTGATGCATAATCTAAAAGAACACATACAAAGGAAGTTTAAATACATAGACTTGAATTACTTTACGGATTCATTTTAGAAAAAGAGGACCTCTAGCCAGGTAGCAGTAAGATCTTACTTTGATTTAGAAACCATCTGAAAAAAGTTATGATGTGGGTGGGTGTCTGTGTATGCATGTGTGTACATGTGTGTACATGTGTGTGTGTAAAAGTAACCAAATAAAATGAAAGCCATAACTTCAAATTTTTACCTCATAGATTAAAGTTTTCAAAAACAAACATACAGAACAATTTTTCATTTTTTGCTGAAAATGAAATTTAACACTGCTATAAAAAGATAATTGGCCCCACATTCATTCAGTCATTAAATAATTATTAGGAATCTTCCAGTTTGGAAGAAGTCTGGACTGAAAATAAAATCTGGCAATAACAGAAACATAAATGGAATTTTAAAACATAAAACATTCTGATTTCATGAAGGAATGAGCATACATAGAGAAAAGAGGACCAGGGGTATTTTACCAAGCATCCTGCAAGAAGACTAAGAAGGAAGGGTAATAAATGAAGGAATAACCAAGGACGTAGCTGGAAGAGAACTAAAAGTCAAATGTAAGAAAGAGTATTTAGGAGAAGAGGATGACTAAGCGTGTCAACTCTTCAATACTGCTGACAGATTAAGAAAAATGAAGACTGCAAATTGAATACCACATTTAACAATGGAAAAGTCTTTATAACCTAGACAAGAATGTTTCTGTGCAATGATGGGAACAAAAATCTGACAAGAACGGACTTAAGAGAGTGATGAATGAAAAAGGGAGATAACAAGTACAGACACAATTGTTGTGAGGAGTTTGACTACAAAAGAAAGCAGGAGAATACAGTAGCAGCTGGCAGAAAAGCAGGATTAAGAGTCTTTATAAAGACTGAAAACATCTTGAAACAAAGTTGATAGCTGGTGAGAATAATTGAAACTGCTATTACAGGAGAGGGAGGGCAGAATTGCTACAGTTATATCCTTGACAAGGTGCAACTGTGTGAGCCAATCAGGAGGGATTGGCTCTAGGTGGGAGTATGAACAGTTACCTGCAATGTGCAGGAAAGCAGAACACTGTAACGTGGATTGCTTGGTGGTAGCAGTCGGCAAACACAAATTTCTAATTGCTTTCATTATTCTCAGTGTAGTAGTAAGCCAGGAAAAAATAACAGGCCTCTGGAAGGACAGTCAGGAAACTAAATGCTGGTGAGGTAAGGAAAGGAAATGTGACTGGTAGGAAAGTGAAGGAGACTTTTCCTTATAAACAATTTCTCACAGGTAAGTGCAGAAGTATTACATTATTGTAAAACATACAAGAAAATCCATGTATCAGTTTTATAACTATCAAGAGAGAGACCTGAATCACTCGTCTAGAGAAGCAGGAAAGTGAAAGCACTAGAAAAGCACAATTTGACTGCACTAAGGGACACGTGAGGTCCTTAGTAAAGAATTCAAAGTGAGGTCAGAGTGGTTTTGAACTTTTTCCAACCATATTCAGCTGCACACGTATAGGTTCCATGTATCAGGGAGTTGACAGTAACCAGCTGAGTTCCAAGTAATAAGAGAAGGACATGGAAACTGTAGATGTATACAAGAGAGTAGTAAGGGTCACAGAATATAAGCAGAGTGAGGAGGAGAAATGGATGGGTAAAGAAGAAAATATATTTGATAGGAGAGCAGGTAAGTGAAGACATGATGGTACAACTGGAGTTTCCTAAAGGGTTTGAGGGTTGCTGGATTGGGGATACTTGCTTAGAAGTAGTAGCAGGAAAGATTGGAGGTGTGCAGTGATCCAATGAAGATGCCAAGGGAAAAAATTATAAAATTGAGATTATAGAAGAATTTCAGTAATTAAAACTAAGGTAAGTCTGTGGGAGCAACTGTCTAAGGTATAATATAGAATACAATCACTGTAATAGACTAGTTCAACCACTCTGGAAAGCAGTATAGAGATTCCTCAAAAAACTAGGGATAGAACTACCATATGACCCAACTATCCTACTCCTGGGCATTTAGGTCCCAAAGGACCTAAAATCAGCATACTACAGAGACACAGCCACATCATAGTTTAATGCAACACAATTCACAATAGCTAAAGTATGGAATCAACCCAGATGCCTGTCACTACATGAGTGGATTGAGAAATTGTGGTATATATATACAGTGGAGTTCTAGTAAGCTATTAGAAAAAAATGAAATTATAGCATTTGCTGGCAAATGGATGGAAATGAAGAAAGCTAAGTGAAATTCTCAGAAACACAAATATCATATATTTTCTTTCATTTGTGGAAGCTAGAGTAAAATAAAAGAAAGGGCAAGGGTGGGATACTTCATGAAGAACCATTCAAACACGAATCAATAGAAGAACTAAAGAAAGTCTAGTAGAGTAGAGAAAGCAGGAGAGAGAGAAGGGAGAGTTAAAGGGGGAAGAGAAAAATGAATTTTTGTGCCCCTAGAAAACTAAATAAATCCCACACAATCAATTTCAAGGGCAATCAGCAGAGGCAAGGGGTAGGTGGTAGGGGGGATGTTGGCCAAATTATATTGGTCTACTGTGTGCATGTAAGAATATGTAACAACAAATCTCACCATTATGTACAACTTTAATGAACCAATTAAAAAAAATCACAGCTAGAAAAACATCCAAGGAGTTATGAGTCTAGAGAGCTTGAAAGGTCACATGCATTATACTACAAACACACCCAGAGACAGATTAAGGTTGGAAACAGGCAGAGGGAACAAAGAGCCAAAAAGCATGGAGAAATGACAAGGAGGCAGATGACAGCAATAAGGGATTGCACATGATACAATCTGATGCTGCAAGATACAAAGCTAAGGACTTTAGAGAACAAAGAGAATGATCCAGAAACAGGAATAAGAAGTAAAGACTCTTAATTTCCTCCAGACCCAGTAGTATGGGGGTGGGGACAAAAAAGAAAAAACAAACCACTACACAAAAGGAATTTAGTGGAAGGTGGGAATTCAGGGGAGGGCTGGAATTTCAACTGAACAGCAGATTTCAAGATTCAGATGTGGATAAATGATGGAAACAGAATAGGGAATTAATATCCATGTAGAACTTAAAATAAAAGTGATGGGAGTGATGTATGAAGAACCTAAATGAAAAAGAACTCAAAACTTTCACACTAGAAACAAGTTTACACTGATGTGTTCACATTACTACATTTGTTAAGAGTATCAGTAATAAATGATTTGTTAATGGCTTTTTAGTAATACCTATATATCTATAAAAGAAATACAAAATAGTATGAATGAACATATTACACTTCCATTCCTGACTTTCAAGGCAAACAACCCTCCCTTCTTGCCAGTTTCTTGTGTTAGAAGAAATTCTACGCCATGTACAACATATATGTATATACATATCCCTGCTGCCCCTAAAAAAACACAGAGTAGAGTACTATACCACTTTCATGATTTATTGTTTCAACTAATAATTTAAGGACTGATTTTTTTTTCATTTCAAGCATAACACTTCTCTTTTTTTAACAGCTGCACAACATTCAATTAGGTAGATACAACAGAGTTTCTTTATCTGATCTCATTTGGGTGCACATTTGGGTTGTTTCTTTTCCTGCTGTTATAAACAATGATGGACTGATTAGGACTTGAGTCACTATACAGGTAAACTCCTTAATTCCTTAATGTTGAATTTCTAGATCAAATAACCTATATGAGGGGAGACTTAGCCTGCCTGATGTAGAGTATGAGAATCCAAAATTATATACTTGCAATAGAGAAGAAAAGCCCTTCTTCAAAGTTATGATGAATAAGTTTATCCCCATGGCCTCTGAAGTGTGTGAATGAGTCTCCTCAGAGTTGTCTTAGCCCTTTTTATAGTAAGGGGGATATGACAAAAACAGACAACAAAACAATTTCTTATTTTATTCTAAGAAGCCCTATGCAACAAAGTTTAATTTGTTTAAGTAAAAAAAGGCTCCGGAATCATATTGACATAGGTAAAAATCCCAGCTCTACCAGTCATTATCCAAGTGACTATATATGAATAATTTCTAATATAAGATATTCTTTCTCTTAAATGGGGACAACAGATAGTGTCACAGGGCAGTTATGGTGGTAAAGCACAGGATGAGCAGTGATACACATTCTGGCATTGTTATTAACATTATCCTTAATAATGTGTTTGTTATTAATATCATTACTGTTTTTACCTAAGGTGCCGAAGAAATCATTGCCTAAGAAAGGAAATCCAGGTCTGTTGGCTAGAACAATCATCCTAAAATCAGGATGAATCACTATAACATTTTCTCTTCCATCCACATTGGCAGAATCTGAAAAACAAAATTTCTATTTATTCTTTATTGATATTTAATAATTATTAAGAATATCAAGTTACTGACTTTAAATAAGTAGTTATAGTGACAAATGAAATGCAGAAAAACTTTGAGAAAGCTTGCTCAAAAACAGAACACCAACGAAGTATACACTAAATTCTACAAGAACTAGCATATTGATGTAAATTCAATATATATTACAATGCAAACCTTTCCAAACACTGTCTAACAATTTACATACCTGGCGTAAGATGTTACTATTCTTCAAATAACAAAAAAATAAAGATTAAAAAACCAAAACAAGACACAATGAACACCAAGGCAAAATCCACAAATATTTACTTTTTATCAGTTGCATCCCTTTTGCACAGAGCCTTACAGTATGCAGCTTAACAAGCTATTCCTTTTAAGATCACGCAACCTACAACCTAACTACCTGAGATAAAAGCCTTAGGGCTGGGCTCCTAGCTCAGTGGTAATGAGTTTTTCTAGCACAGGTGTGGCACTCAGTTTGATCCTCAGTACCACATAAAAAATAAAGTTACTGTGTCCATCTACAACCAAAAAAAAAAAAAAAAAAAAAAAAAAAAAAACAACTGTTTAAGACAGCAACATGGGGAACCCAAGCTGGGCATCCATGACATGTCATTAGCCTTGGATAACTAAGTATATATACATTTATATACATTGGTTCTGGAATGTTTGATAATGTTTCCCCCTCAATTGTAACTCTATATCCATCTAATAAAAAAAATTAGAAAAAGAAAATAAATAAAGGTCTCAAACTTTGTCAATAGTGAAATGCTCACTTATTTCCAATTAGAGGATTCTAATATGTTTTATAAGATAAATGATTTCAAGTCATTCAGAGCTTGCTTTATGCACATGTCTGGCATTAAAGGAACTAAATATTAAAATCTCCTGACTGGTATACATTCCAGATAATGTCTGAACTGCTAGTAAGCTTTATTATGGTCATTTTAATAAGAACCACTTGCCACGTTGGTTTATTAAACACGATGGTTGTGACACAGCTCAACTTTTGAGATGAGTATGTAAGAACCTACAGTCACAATCTTTTATGATCCCAAACAGTAATCTTTCAACATGCCACATATGCACTATTAACACAACCTATAGTTTTCACATTTGATCCCCACTAATTACAGTAGTATAAAAAAACAGTATTATGTGCCACAGGCAAATTTTAATTAATCAATTAAAACAAATATAATAAAAAGGAGAATCATTTTAAAAAGGAAGGAGAATGAGACAGGTCTAGAATTGATGGTTTATGCAGCTCTATCAAAAGCTTCAGGTGCTTTTGTTTAAAATGTCATCTACATGGCTGGGGGGTGTAGCTCAGTGGTAGAACCCAAGTTTAGCACGAGTAAGGCCCTGCATTCAGAACTGAGCACCTCAAAAATAAAACAAATTGAAACAAAATAATGACAACAACAAAAAATTCTAGTCATCTATAGCCACGCTGGTATATGAAAATTATTTTGCCCCCTCTACTGCTTGGCTATCCTTCATAAACATAGGAAAAAGTGCAGAGGGTCGTCAGGAAATAATCAATCTTTAACTATGATTTTCTTTTAGCAACTCTTTCTTCCTATTTCACTGTCCTCATAATGCCTCTAGAAAGAGGAGGCAGAAATATAATCCTAAGAGTTGGAAAGATATTGAGATAGCATTCAGACTAATTCAGATTCTTATTTTTCATAAATTCATTGTTAAACAGAAGTATTAAAATACTGCTATTAGTGCTGAGTTCAGTATCTCAACCTTACAGTGAAAGTCCAGGCAGAACATCCATGCAATGATGAAATTGTATCTCTTATATATGGACTTCTTTAAACACTATCTTCAAATACTGAATATTTTATTTATTAATTCTAATTTGTTTGATTACTATGCTTCTGGCTACACATTTTCAATGACTAGTTATGGATTTCAAGTCTTTTCAGTAGGCAAAAATGTGAAAGAAAAAAAAGCTAAGACAGTGGGGCTGGAGCAGTGGCTCCCCAGTGGAACACTTGCCTAGCATACACAGGGGACCCAGGATTACATCCCATACCACATGCTCAACTGGCTGTCAGAAGGGCAAAAACCAGATTAAAAAATAAATAAAATTGATACCTTTTTAAAATATAAGAAAGCTAAGAATTTCTTATTTTGCATTTAAATAAACAATTTTTTGTATTTTGTTAAATATACTGATGAGATTTATCTGTCTACATTATTTCCTCACAGTAACAATAAAAAGGGTATGTGGGTTGGAAAACGGAAGAAGACAATTGAAAATACAGAATAAAAACTTCCTGACATATGTGTGTGTGTAATGTCGATGTATATATACATAAATACACAGTATTTATGTAAATGTGTATGCTTGTGTATAAGTTCAGCAATTTTTCCAATATACTCAGCTAATAATAAAATCAATCTTAATATCATAAGCAATAGAAACATGCCGAAGTTTTTTTAAATTACTTCAAAATAGTCTTACATATTGGAGAGAATTGATGCTACATATTCATGCATACACGAATGATGACATAAAGAGATGGTAAGTTAAGATGGATCCAAGACCAGGACCTACCCCCATTCATTCATTCCCCCAACTCATGTCCCCTCTATAATCCCACCATATTATAGTTTGAAATCAACATACACATGTATAATAATTGTTGATATGTCTGAGTTTCTAAGTCTGTGTACAGCTACCCTTCCAATGGAAGTTGCGTATTCTCCCTTGTATTGATAATCCCCCTTGTCCATCCCTCCCCTTCCTGCCTCCCTCCCTTCTCACCCCACATTCATAGGTATGGTTCCCCCACATTATGTGGAGGTTCAACTATGGTAATTTTATTACTTAAACTCTGATGACTATCATAAGTTTTGTACTAGCTTCCACATATGAGGGAAAACATTTGGCCCTTACATCTCTGAGTTTGGAATATTTCATTCAGCATATAGTTTTCCATTTCCATCCATTTGGCTGCAAAAGGCATGATATTGTTGTAATAACCGAATAGAACTCCATACTATATATATATCATAATTTTTAAATCCATTCATCCATAGAGGGGCATCTGGGTTAGTTCCATAGTTTAGCTATTATAACTTGAGCTGCTATAAGCATTGATGCAGATGTTTGTCTGTAGTATGCCAATTCTAGCTCTTTTGGGAAAATACCAAGAAGTGGGATAGCTGGGTCGAAAGGTAGATCCATCCCCAGTTTTTTTGAGAAGTCTCCACAGAGCTTTCAGAGAGGCTACATAAGCTTGCAGTCCCACCAATAGTGTGACAGTGTTCCTTTCTTCCCACAACCCCTCCAGCATCTGTGATTGTTTGTATTCTTCAATTTTGCCACTCTGAGTGGAGTGAGGTGGAACTTTACTGAGTTTTGATTTGCATTTCTCAGACTGCTAGTGATGCAGAACATTTTCTCAGATATTTATTGGCTTTCTGGACTTCCTCTGTTGAGAAGTTTCTTTGTAGTTCCCTAGCCCATTTATTGATTGGATAATTTGTGGTTTTGGTGTTCAATTCTTTGAGTTCTTTGTATATTCTGGATATAAGTCCCCAGTGGGAGGAATAGCATTCAATGATTTTCTCCCATTCTGTAGGTTCCCTCTTGATACTCTTGCCAAAATCTTCAGCTGAGCAGAAGCTTTTCAGTTTAATAGCATCCCACTCATTGATTCTTGGCTTTAATTCTTGAGCTATGGGAATCATACTGAGGAAGAACATGCCTAGACTGATGTCATGGATTGTTGATACTATTTTTTCTTTTAGCAATTGTATAGTTGCTGGGTTTAATTCCTAATTCTTTAATCCTTTTCGATTTATTTTTGTGCAAGGTGACAGATACAGATCTAGTTTCAGTTCTCTGCATATGGCTGTCCAGTTCATCTAGCACCATTTGTTGAACAGGCTATCTTTCCTCTCCATTGTATTTTTGTCTCCTTTGTCAAATATTAGATGGTTAAAGCTTTGTGGGTTAAGGACTTGTGGATTTGTCTCAGTATCTTCTATTCTGTTCCATTGGTCTTCCTGTCTGTTTTGATACCAATACCAAGCTGTTTTTGTTACTATAGCCCTATAATATAATTTCAGGTCAAGCATTATGATAACCACATGCTTCCTTTTTCTTGCTTAGTAATATTATGGCTATTCTGGGTTTCTTGTTATTCCACATTAATTTGAGAACTGCTTTTTTATATAAGTGAAGAATGTCTTTGTATCTTAGTAGGGATTGCACTGATTCTGTACAGGGCTTTCAGCAGAATGGCCATTTTAATTATATTGATTCTGCCTAACCAAAAAACATGGAATGCTTTTCCATCATCTCAGACCTTCTTCAATTTCTTTTTTTAATGTTCAATAGTTTTCATTGCAGAGGTCCTTTATATGCTTTGTTAGAATAATGCCCAAGTAGTTTATTCTTTTTGAGATTATTGTAAATGGGACAGATCTCTGGATTTCTTCTTCAGCAGAATTGCTTTGGAATATAGGAAAGCTACTTTCCCATAAATTTGGAGGGGTTGTAATTGGCATAAATATTAGTTATCGTTATGTGTTCTTGATGTTTTGTTCCTTTTACTATGATTCAATGACCTTCTTTATCCTTTCTAATTTTTTGTCAAAGTTAATTTTGTGGGATATAGGGATTGCAACACCAGCTTGCTTTCTTGGGCCATAAGCCTGGTAGGTTTTTTGCCAACCTTTCACCATAAATCTGTATCCATTTTTGGCTGTGAGGTGTGTCTCCTGTAAGCAATATGCTGTTGGCCTTTGTTTTTTTTTTTTTTTTTTGATCCTTTCTGCTAATCTGTATCTTTTCGTAGGGGCTTGAGTCCATTCACATTCAGTGTTAGAATAGATATGTGATTCTGGGTCCCTGGCATCATGACCTTTGCTGGATTTTGCGCCATCTTGTATATCTTTTAGTGAGTTATATTTTTATTGACTTTCCTCTGTTTATGGGCTTTCAGAGTTGATAGCTTTTTCCTCTGATGGAAGTTTGTCTTGAGTATTCTCTGTAGAACTGGTTTTGTGCTCATGTATGTTGCTAATTTGTTCTTATCATGAAAGTATTGCATTACCCCATCACATTAACAGCTGAATTTTGCAGAGTATAGTATCTTTGGCTGAAAATTATTTTCTTTTAATATTTGAAAAATATTCCATGCTCTCTTGGCCTTTTATGTCTGATCTGAAAAATCCAGAGTAATCTTTATTGGTTTACCTCTGAATATGATTTGGTGTTTTCCTCTTATTGTTTTTTAAAATTCGTTCCTTTATTTCTATGTTATTCATTTTGTATATGATGTATCTCAGTGAGTTTCTTATTTGGTTAGGTCTATTTAGTGTCCTATAACCATCTTGAATTTGATGGCCTAGGATGTTAGGAGATGTGGGGAGCAGGGCAGGGAGGTGGGGAGTGAATAGGAAAGATATCAAGGAGACTGGAGTGAGGGAGTATGGGGGAATCAACCCAGTGGGGAACCTTCAACTTCCATGAGAAGTCCATTTAAAACGGGGGTTTAATAGGGGGAAACATGGAACCATGGGGAACCCAATGGGGGAACATGAAAAGGCATCAGCCTTGGTTTGCTCTGTGAATATACATTCGTTCTTCATTGTTTGATAATTATTCCATCCTAATTGTAAGTCCATATTTAACCAATTAATAAAAAAAGTCTTTGTTTAATTCTTTGATTGTTTTAATAATCATATTATTGAGACTTTTTTCTAGGTTTTCATCTAGTACCCTATCTGTGGACTCATTAGGTAGAAGTTATGGGTTTGATCGGGTGAATTGCTTCACTTTTTTTTATTTTCAGGGTTGGGGAGTAGGCCTGTGAGCACTTTTTGGTTATTTTACTTTGGAGATGGTGATGAGTTGTGGGAGTATTGTCTCTTTGGTAACTTGTGCTGGGTACAATTTGAAAAGTTGAGATTAACAGCAGTCTTCCCAATCTATGATTAATTATTGTGCCCGTGTAGATATTCCTTTCATAAATAATTATCAACATGGACAATTTGATTTATATCAAACTTATGCTTATTGCTTGTAAGTTGCAAGCTAGGCTAGTGACTTAATACCAGAGATGCAAAAATTGCATGTATGAAATGAAATGTTGTTGTTTTAATACTCACTTGCGACAATGCGTCTTCCATCTGCAAGAATCATTTCTCCATTTTCTACTAGAGTTTTCAAAATACAGGTGACATTTGTTGGGGCTTTGTCTGCCTCATCTACTACCAGAACATGACCCAATTTTACTGCTTTCACCTTTGAAGACAAAAAAATTATCATAAAGAAACGAATACAAATGAGTAAAAGCAACCATCATTAAAGCTTTATCATTTACTGCTTTGGATTTATAATAGCTAGTTTTAAGTTATGGCTACACACTACCATTCCCACAAAAAGTCTGTAGCATAGCTAGAAACAAAATTTATGGATCTCCACCAGAATCTTCACATAGTTACTAAACCGCCAACTTCAGGAATCCTTTCATTTGCCTTCAGTTTAGAATTATTCCTACATTTCATACCCTAGAGAAGAGGAGATGTAACACAAATGAAATAAATAGAGACATCAAAGTGCAATAGAAGTTAAGAGGAGTTGAGACATTACAAGCAATTTTCAGTTTTAGAATACTGTATTTATTCTTCCTCTTAAAAACAGTAAAAAATTTAAAATATTGTAATAGATCAGAATACATAGTACTAGATAAGTAGTATTCAAGGAAAGAGAACCAATGGTCAAACTCCTAAAGCAATTTTTTTAAAGAGTGTATATGAATAATCCAAGTTGACTGAAATAGAAGCTATATGTAAGAAATGAGAAAAAGCATTAGAAGGGTAGACTGGGTTTCTACTCCTAAGGAACTTCATTGTCAGACCAAGAAATACATAATTTACCTCACTGAATAATGAGATATATAATACTCATTAATTCAGACCTGATTGAAATGGAGCATGGAGTTACACTTTAGGATTTTTTTTTTTTTTTAAAGAGAAAGGGACAGTAAGAGAGACAGAGAGAAACAATTTTTATTTAGTTTTTCATATGGGTTTTGTTGCTCCAAGACTTCATTGCCTTCATGGTGCTGGGGTTAGAACTTGTGTACTTGAGAATGCTAGGCAAGCACCATAACCATAGAGCCACCGCTCCAGCCCCCGCTTTAGGATATTTAATCTGGCACAATTTGCAGAATAGACTGAAAGGGGATTATTATAACAATTTAATTACAAAGGATTTGGGAACCTGACTAAGGCATAAAACATGGAATAAAAAGTATTAGATTGATCTGCAAAGGTTCTGCAGAGTTAGAAACTGTTTGATCAGAGGGCAACCATTTAAACATTAAGAATGGAAAAGAAAAATGAGAGTCCTAAATCTTAAGTAAATGTGTGAATGGTAACAACATGAAAGAAAAACAAAAGCTCTTAAAAAATATTTCCCCCCTGGGTGGGTAGAAGGAGATACTCATTGAATTTAAAAGCAAATGTAATGATTGTTTTTAAACAGTAAGAAATATAACATTACAGACTATAAGTTCTTCTGATTGGATGATAGTAATGAATGATTTTAAGTAAGAGGTCACTGAATAGATGATTTCTTTTACAACAAATATTTCACAATACATTCTAGAAGAACTGATGAGACATTTTTAAAAAATAAACCGTAAGGTAACAAGGAAATTTTAGGGTAAAGAAAGACAACATAGAGCTTTTACACACAAACTCATCTCTGTACAGTGAAAGTTGGGTCCAACCCAGGAGACTTCAGGAAAGAGATCCTAAACTCCCATCCCTGGGTATGGACCACAGAGATTCCACAATGGGTTATTGCTGCTGCAGTTGTGCCAGAGTTATCTGCATAGAGGGACTCTTGACTGGCAGACTGAGATTTCCCTGGGTCTTAAACTGGAAGCTGAGGACTACATCTTTCCACCTTCTCAAAACACTGAACTAATATTTTATTAGATAAAGTCATAACTTTCCTAGAAACATTACCTAATTTCAAACTGTATATATTTGAAAACACCTGCAAACTTTAAAAAAATTCCAGAAGAGAAATCATAGAATTGTCATTCCCTAAATCTTTCACTTTGTAAAAAGAACAGATTTTTTTAAAGTTCTTTTCCCAATAAATTCCATTTAAATATCTACCTCCCAAATGGCACATAAATGAGTGCATTATAGTTAATCTGAAATACATTAGAGTCTATGGGAGATTACTTCTACTTATTCAATGGATGAAATATAGCAATCATTTAAAAAATACTTAAAACATTGATAGAATTTGGTTACTAACCAACGGTGAGTCTTCATGAACAATTAGTCCATCTTTAACAGAAGGCTGAAGAGTAAGCGTTTGTACTGTGGTGTCCCTAAGGTTAAACCAACACATTTTATAGTTAGAAAAGAAATTAACTTATATTTTATCACAAATAAAAATACAACATGAGTACTTTTAAAAAAATTTTTGACACTATCACACTGTTGGTGGAACTGCAGACTAGTACAGCCGCTCTGGAAAGCAGTGTAGACTCCTCAGAATCATTAGGGATGAATCCACCATACCACCACAGGATTTGAGAATTACTATAGGTTTATAGATTAATCAGGTTCTCCTCTCTTTTTCTTTACTCCTTTGTGAAAATTTCATACCTCAAAATTTCCTTATTAGTTTCCTTTCATCTTAAATATTAACTATTTTTTTTAATTAGTTGAATATGGACTAGAGATTCAAGGTAACTAGGGAATGGGGAGTGGAGTGGATTTAATCTGTTGCTATAACGAACAGTGTTGGGAAAATTGTGAAGCTTCTGTGGGGTGTCTGAGACATGGTTATATAAGAACTCCTTATAATTTTTTTCAATTTTTCTGTAAACTGGAAACTTCTTAAAAGTAAACAACATTTTTTTTAAATAATTAAAAAGCTTTCTAGTCTAAAAAAATTCCTCATTAGGATGAAATGGAAAAATTTCAAAAAAATTTAGACTAGGGCCTGGAGTGGTAGCTCAGTGGTTATGGTGCTTACCTGACATGCACAAGGATGCAAGTTCAAACCTCAGCACCAGGTACACAACAAAGTGTTGCAGCAACAAAAGTCAGATGAAAAACGAAATAAAAATTGATTCTGACTCTGTTTCTCTCATTGTCCCTCTCTCAAAAAAATGTTTAGATTATATATATTTATGTTCTTTAGAAGTAATATCAGAGGGCTGGAGTGGTGGCTCAGCAGTTACAGCGTATGCCTGGATAAGGGTTTGAACCACAGCACCACGTTGGACTGGAAGTGACATGTAAAACTTAATAAACCTGATTCTCTCTCTCCCTCTCCCCCCACCCCCTCCCCCTCCCTCTCCCTCTTTAGGAAAAACAAAACAAAACAAAAGTAATTTCAGTCAGGTGCAATGGTGTATGCCTACAATTCCAGCTATACCCTGGAGGTCAAGGCAGAAGGACAACAAGTTGGAGGCCAGCCTTGGCAATTTAGCAAGACCTTCTCTCAAAATTAAAAAATAAAATTAAAGAGATAAGGGTGTAGCTAAGTGGTAGAATGACACTGAGTTCAATCCCAACACATCAAAACAAACAAAAACCCAGGAAAGGCCAGTCTAATGATAACTGGTATGCTCACATGGTCAAATAAATAAATTCTACCTTACAGCCCAATCAACCATTACTAGTTGCTAAACCCTGACTATCTCA
Organism: Aplodontia rufa; assembly: GCA_004027875.1. Lineage (NCBI taxonomy): Eukaryota > Metazoa > Chordata > Mammalia > Rodentia > Aplodontiidae > Aplodontia > Aplodontia rufa. The sequence goes on from PVKS010012829.1 coordinate 40,032, forward strand.
CAAAACTTCCAAAAAAACTGAAGAACTACTTCATGGGATTTTAAATATTTCTGCTGGGATTAGGATAATCCATTTTATTTTCTTAAGCCTACTTTCTCCTATTTATCAGACCCTCCTTTAACTGAGAATTTTCAGAAGTATTAATAGTGAGTTAACTTCATGTTATATACCTCTTTCCTGTTGAGATATTAAGTTCTTATTTCTTATGGATATTTTTGGCAGAAGCTGCATTTATTAGGTAGGTTCAGATACTTTCAAGGTAATCAATTTAATATCATCACCTTCTACATATACTGTATTTTAAAAATGAAAATTCTACTGCCAGCTGGATCATGTCACACAGAGAATTAGAACTACTTTAAAAATGTAAGTGGCACCTTTCTTCAGAAGTGTTCAAGGTTGTCTTTTTAAATGGCATTTATTCAAAGTAAAATGTGAAGTTGAAATTTATGTGTACTAAGTGGAATGTGAACCTCAGAATTTGGTGCTGTAATATTCATTTGAAACTTGTACCCAAATGCCAAATTTTACTACAACCTGTTATAATTTTAAAATGTTTTATCTATTCTTTTAAAAAGTAGTATCACCTATCAATCAAAAACAAAGCAAATTTAACATAGGACTCAAATCGATTTTTTTAAGCAAAACAAATTCAATCAAAATCAGTTAAATGCTTAAAGCAGCAGTTGGGGTAGTAAAAAGAAGACTTTAGAGTCAGACCAATTAGCATATTCTGCTTCTGGCCATTTGTTAGCCATATTATCCTGAGTAAGTAATAAGATTTGCCAAGGAAGACTGCCAAAGCAATGTTTGGAAAATCTATAGCACAGTATCTGGAAGACAGCAGGAGTGCAGTAACATGCCTGCTTTAGTCAAGTGTTGTTGTTATTACTGCTGTTATAATGACTGAAATTTCCTGGCCCAAATTCTATTTAATCTTAAGGCTTTTAGCATAAACGGTACTTCTTGGATATGTCTTTCTTGACCCTTTGTTATCCAGAGTAAGTGCTCTTGCTGTATATTCCCTTGAGCCCTGATCTTATCTGTTTGAATCCTTAACACACCATATTATAATTACTTAACTTAATATTTCTCTTTCTACACCGACTGTAAGATCCAAAACATCTAAAATCTGTTACCCTGCATTCTGTCCCAGTATCTAGATGTCTGGTTCATAGGAGGAATTCAATAAATATTTGCTGAACAAATGAAATAAATAAAATATGATAAAATGTTTAAAAAAACACTGATATTGTAGCTTATACCGCAGGATACAGTACACGCATTTCCAAATTTATTGGATTATGAAACTCTTTTTAAAAAAAGAAAATCTGCAATTCACTCTAGTAAATACTGGTTCAGATTAAGACTGACTCTCTTAGAGGTACAGAAGGGTCATAATTCATGTATAAGCCCCTATTAAAAGTACAGATGTTTTGGGAAGGGGAGGGGAGGGATAAGGGTAGGTAATTGGGGGGGCACCCTTGGGGGTAAATCTAATCTTCAGAATCTATATATACATATATTATATTATTTCATTAAAAGATTGTGTGGTTGCTCAACAAATAAATTTCTGAATAAAAAAACTGAAGAAGAAGTACAGTCATGTTGAGAAAGTAAACTAGGGGTTGACTGGTCACTAAAGAGCAAGCAAGTTCTGAAATGTTGCTTGTAAACTATTTTAAAACTAATATCTTCTAATTTACAGAGAAACAAAAGATCTCAAAATAGTGTTTATTTTGAGGACATTTTAATGAGTTGCATTTTTAATATATTTATGGTTGGTATTCCTTTAGAAAGAAAATTAATAGATAAATCTAAAGTGAAGGAAGAAAGAAGATGCAAGAGTTTCAAATTACCAACAAAAATCTCCTTTATAGTTCATTAAACTAAAAATGGCTATGGGAAAACTCCATTCAATATTATGCGTAAACCAAGAGAAAAGACAGAAAAATATAAATCAAAGGAGGCACTGAACAGATATTTGCTTATTAGTTCAAAAAAAGGGTGACTGTAAAAATAGAATACTTTTTAACCAACAAGATATAATCATAATATCTGGTTCAGAAGAGAATACTGTCAAAAGATATTTTAAGGTGAAGAAAAGTTCATGACAAAAAAATAATTTTAACAATGTTTATTTTAAAATAAATAATGAAATAAAGGAAAAGACATTAATAATTATTAATAAAACAGAGTGGTATTTAGACATAGGTGATGCAAATATGCTTAAGAATTAATTATTTACAAACATTCTGAGCTCTGTGCACATGACCCCTACCTATAAAAGACAACTTGATTTTGCCATATAGGGGATGAAACTTCTTTAGACCCTCAAAAATATAGAGTCCTTGCTATCAGTAGTTCTGCCATCCAATATATATATTAAAAAAATTGTAGTACAAAGTAAGGCTATGATTACTGTCCTGTTAACAAACCAACATTGTACTGAATATGAATATTTTAGTTTAGTCATTCACTTAACTTCCTGAAGCCCAAGATTACTCATATAGAGGGAAACAACATAGAATATACGAGAGAATATATCAGTTAAAAGTAAGAAGCACAGCGCTGGAGCAGTGGCTCAGTCAGTGGTTATGGCGCTTGCCTGTCATATGCAAGTATGCAGGTTCAAAGCTCAGCTCCACGTACACAACAAAGTGTCCCAGCAACAAAAATCACATGAAAAACTAAATAAAATTGATTCTGGCTTTCTCTCTCTCACTGTCCCTTTTTCTTTAAAGAAAACAAAAAAGTAAGGAGCATAAAAGGAAAGCAAAAAAGTGACAAGGAGATAGAGAATCTATACACAGTGCTTTAAATGTGTAGAATGCTTGGAGGGAAAAGTCCTTTCAGAAAGATAAGCAAAATATTGTTTCTGGAAAATTGACTGAATAGACTCCAGCATTTAAAACAGTTGTTTCTGAGGACACACTGTTTATTTAGAAGTCTATCACTCATTACTAATATGCCAAAATGAAAAAAAAAAAATCCTAACAAACTACAAAGGGAAGGAAGACATTGGATAATATTTGAAGAAGGAAATCCACTGGGATATGACACTTTGCAGTTCAGAGGTAGGTTCTTGCTGTGAAGATTAGGTAGAAAATTAGCCACAGCGAGTCACCTAATGATAGCTAAGCATTTCAAAGCAATCTTAGTTTTGAAAATCTACCTAGCCTCTACTGTGACTCCTTAGGATTACTATATTAACACTAGTAAAAACAAGTTACTCCAATATTCAAAGCCACAAATGATATTTTCTTGAATTTTCTCCAAAAATTTTATAAGTTATGCACTTTTAGAAATAAAAATAAATCTACTAAAATGGTAAAAAGAAAATTGGACTTTTTAATCTTTACTCTGAAAATTAGTTTTCCAGTTTGGTAAGTTTCAGGGATCAAGACAATGTAATTTCTTGGAAAATGCATTATTTTTGCACACTGATATTAACTATTACCCAAAAAATAAGAATCAGGCCACATAAGAAAAGATTCACAACCCAACAACAATTCAGTTCTGAGGATCCTTTAGTAGGCTAATGTAAAAAATTATACATATTATCTTACCATACTCAATTTAAGATTATCAGGCCAGAACAAAGAGCAGCTCAGGTACTTCAAATACAGAATATAAAATAGAGCAAAAACTAGGCCAAAGATGAAAATATGTATTTGCCCCCAGTTAGCAACAACTTTTGCTTAAGCATTTTCATGTTGACCCACCAAACATCATACCAAGAACAAGAGATCTAAAGATATAGAAATATATCCTAGTCTTCAGCAGTTTATATTCAAGAATAGTACTTTTTCCCCCAAGCTTTGTCCTTTTTTTTTTTTTTTAAAGGACAGTAAGAGAGAGGTGTGGGGAGAGAATCAATTTTTATTGAGTTTTACACATGGCTTTCATTGCTCTGACACTTAGTTGTGTAAGTAGGTGTCTGGGTTTGAACCTGTGTACTTGTGCATGCCAGGCAAGCACAGTAACCATCAAGTCACCACACCAGGCCAGTCCTGTCCTTTTTAACAACCTTATAAATGTACTGAAAAAATATTTTTAAGGCTCATTTAAAACTGTGTTGACAGCAATATCGATGTTCATAGCAGCACAATTTACTATTGCTAGGCTATGGAAACAACCCAGAAGTCCCTCACTGGAAGAATGGATCCAAAAACTGTGGTACATTTATACCATGGAATATTACACAGCAATCAGAAACAATGATATTACAGCCTTCGAAGGTAAATGGATGGCTATGGAAGAGATCATGATGAGTAAAATCAGCTTAACCCAGAGATCTAAGGGTCAATTGTCTCCACTCATCTGTGGAGGTGGGGACTAGTTCCTGGACAATGAGAAATTTGGTCTAGTAGCATGAGTTAAATCCAGATAAGATGTAATGCTTTACAATCTAATACTTTTTTTAGAGTTATAGAGGGAAGGGGAAGGGAGGGTAATTGGGGGGAGCACTCCTGGGGATAATTGCAATATCCAGAATATATACACATTTTATATTATTTTGTTAAAATCTTGTAAGACTGTTCAAAAATAAAATAAAATAAATAAAAAAATAAAACTGTGTTGATAAAGACTTAAACTAAAATAGTAAGGCTTCTGATTTCAGTAATAAAATTTTTTGTGTTCACTTGGACATACTAAAAATTTCCTATTTTCAAAAGATTAAATTTCTTTAAAAGTAGAATTTTATTATTTAATTTCTTTGAAATAAATACCCCCTTCAGTATTTCTCTTCTTAAAATTATATTTTTCAAAAATTGTACAGTATTTAACCTTTGGTAGAAAATACTTGGCTTTACAATTACTAGCATATATGTAAAAAAACAATAGCCTATTAAAAGCTTCATGAAAGAATAAATTAAAAATAAATAAATAAATAAATTTATCAGACTTTATCCAGTTCAAACAGAATATAAGTGAGAGCTTTATTTGGTAAAACTTTAAAGGAAATATGTCTTTAAGTTTTCTATATTTTTCCTATTTGTTAGCTTTTTATGACAGATTCATTTTTAAAAAAGATACTACTGGGGCTGGAGGGGTGGCTCAGCAGTTATAGTGCTTACCTGGCATGTGCAAGGACCCAAGTTCAAACCCCATTACCACATACACAACTAAGTGATGGAGCAATGAAAACCAGATGAAAAACTAAGTAAAATGATCTTTCTCACTCTCTTACACTGTCCCACTTTCTCTCTTTAAAAAAAAAAAAAAAAAAAAACACCCACCCAGGAACCCCACCAGAGGAGAACCTAGCAGCCTCTGAGTGACCATGACCATGGAGGCATCAGCTCCAGGTCCTGCAGCTGCAGAGGACACATCTGCTGAGAGGTCCTGCCACAGCAGACCCCAGAAAGTTTCTGCACATGGATAGAGGACTCAGCGCCAGGCCTGCAGACATGCAGGATACACCAACCAAGGAACCCACCACTGACAACCCAAACGGGCCTCTGCACATGGATGAAGGTTTCAGCTCTGGGCTCACATCAGTGCAGGACATATCTGTCCAGAATCCCTGCTGAAAAAATATCCAGCAGCCTCTGAGCAGGCACTGAGGCCTCAGTTCCAGGGCCTACAGCTGCACGGGGCACCCCACTTAGGAATCCCCAGGAGCTGGACACCCAGTAGCCTCTGTGCCATGGAACCAGGCCTCAAGACCAGGGCCTTCAGGCACAGTAACCCCCAGACCCAAATTGTCCAGCCACCCTGCACATAGCCTCCCAGGCATAGCCCATTCCTGCCAGGACCAAATACACTGGGCCCATGCTCAGAGCCAAAGATCCCAGCTCATGTTGCTGTGTGCAGGGGCCAAACACAAGACACAGTGACCCACCAAAGCACCTCTGCCACTGTGCATGTACAAGCCAGCAGGCTGCAACACACCCCAAACAGATTTTGAATCAATACTCTGGAGCCTAGATCCATAAGATAGAGCCAAACAAGGTTCCAGGCTGAAGCAACCTTCTGGAAGAAAGTGATAATCATAGGGGTGGTGTCTAACCCAACCTTTTGACCTGCAAAGAAGTACCTCCAGACTAGCCTACCTTCTCCATCAGGTAACTTTATTCAAAGATCCAGAAGATTATTGAAATGAGGAATCAAAATGGAAAAGGTTCACCTCAAGGCAACAACTCCCCAGCCAAGGAACACACAGACAGGTAGCAATATGAAAACCAAGAAACGATTATCTGTGACCTGATTACTAAAAGGAACAAGAAACTAAAAGAAGAATTAATGAAGGACTAAGTGAGAAAACACAAGGGATGAAAAACTTTACTATCAAAGAAACAGACATACTGAAAAACAAACTAATGGAGCTAAATCTTCTGTCAATCACATCAGAACAACAATGGAAGAATATAATAATAAACTAACCTCTACAGAAAACAGACCTTAGCTCTGGAAGAATGAACGTCCAACAATAAAGATATGTTGAGTAAGCATGAGAGCATGAATAAAAAAGTAAAAAAAAGTCACAGAACATGAGCAGAATCTTCAAAAGGTCTCGGATGAAATCAGAAGAAACAATCGAAGAGTAACTAAGATACATAAACCAATCAAAACAAAAATGAAAGGTATAAAAAAATTCTCAATGAAATAGTTCAACAAAATTTTTTCTTGTATCAAAATAGTCTGAAATGCTCATCCAGGAAGCATACAGGACATCCCCAATAGGCCTAATTAAATGAGAAGTTCACCGAGACATGTATTCAAAATGTATAACAGGGATATCAAAGAAAGAATATTAAAACAGCAAGACAGCAATGCCAAATCACATTCAGAGGCAAACTAATAAGGATCATACCTGACTTTTCAGCTCTAACTCTAGAAGCAAGAAGATCATGGAAGGAGATCATTCAATCTCTTAATGACCACAATATGCAGTAAAGAACACTACACCCAGAAAAACACAGCTTCAAATTTGATAGGGAAATAAGAACATTTCCTGATAAGATCAAACTTGTAGCATTCACGAACAGAAAACCAGCATTACAAAGAAACCTCAAAGATAGAAGAACAATCAAACATTCCTCAAAACCCACAGAGGAAATTTAATAAAAGTGCATGCTATCAAAAGACAAACAAGAAAGCACAGAACTCACTAATAAACCACAATTACCATGAACCACAAGCACATAACTATACTAACACTGAATGTGAATGGGCCCAATGCACCAATCAAAAGACACAGAATAGTAGATTAGATCAAAAAACAAAATCGAACAATATGCTGTTTACAGAAAACCCACTTTACAGTCAATGACATCTACAGATCAAGGGTAAAAGAATGGAAAAAAAAATCTACCAGGTGTACAGTCCAAGAAAACAAGCTGGAGTTGCAATTCTTATAAGACGTACAATTCTTAAAAGACACAGAATAGTAGATTGCATCAAAAAACAAAATTGGACAATATGCTGCTTACAGAAAACCCATTTTACAATCAATGACATCTACAGATTAAAAGAATGGAAAAAAAATCTACAAGGTGTACAGTCCAAGAAAGCAAGCTGGAGTTGCAATGCTTATATCTGACAAAGTAGATTTCAAAATTTTAATTTTAATTTTCATAAATTAATCAGAAGAGATAAAGAAGGCCATTAAATCCTGGTAAAGGGAACAATACAACAGGAAAATATAACTACAGTAAACGTATACTCTCCAAATATGAACGCTCCCAAATATGTGGAAGAATTACTCCATGACACTTGTGGACCTCAACACGATAATACCGGGAGATTTTAATACTCCTGTATCACCAATTGAAAGATTATCAAAGGAAAAATAAATAAATAAAGAGATCGTGAGTCTAAACAACTCCACAAATCAAATGGATGTAGCAGGCATCAATAGACTATTTCATCTCAAACTGTCTCAGTATAACTTCTCAGCAGTCCATGGATCCATCTCCAAATAGACACAATTCTAGTTCACAAAGGAAATCTCAGCAAATATTTAAAAAGTAGATATCATTCCATGTATCTTATCAGACGATGATGCCATGACTCTAGTAATAAACAGCAAAAATCATAGCACAAAACACACATATACATGGAAATTGAACAATACCCTATTGAATGAAGAATGGATCCAAGAAGACGTGAGAGCAGAAATCAAGAAATTCTTGGAAGAGAACTAGAATAAAGACACAACATATAGAAACCTTTGAGATAGCATGAATGCATTCTTAAAGAGAAAGTTTATAGCACTGAGTGCCTACATTAAAAATCAGGAGAGATCTTGAATAAACAAACTTAAGCTCCATCTCAAATCCCTTCAAAAAGAAGAAGAATCTAAGCCAAAACCCAGCAGAAGAGAGAAAATAATCAAGATCAGAGCTGAAATCAATGAAATTGAGAACAAAAAAAAATATAATAAAAGAATTGACAAAGAGTTGGTTCTTTGAAAAAATAAACTTGATACACACTTAACTAATCTCACTAAAAGGAGAGAATCAAAGCAAAACAACAAAATCTCCAACAAAAAGGGAGTGATCACCACTGACCCTATGGATGGATATCAAACAGATTATCAAAACATATTTTGAAAAACTATACTCCTCTAAATTAGATAACCAGGAAGACACTGACAAATTTCAAGACACATACAACATCCTAAAATTGACACAAAATGATGTTGAAATACTAAAAAGCCCAATAATAGGCACTGAAGTCCATATAGCAATTAAAAGCTGTCTAAAGAAGAAAAGCCCAGAACAAGGTGGATTCCCTGTTAAGTTTTCCCACACCTATGAGGAGAAATTAACACATCCCTTTTTAACCTATTCTGAGAAACTGAACAGAAGGAAACACTCCCACATTTTATGAGGCAATCATATTTCTGATACCAAAGTCCAACATTGACACATCAAAAAAGGAAATAACAGACTAAAATCCCTAAAATCACCAATAAGTGGATTTCATTCCAAGGATACAAGGTTGGTTCAAAATACGCAAATAAATAAATGTGATTCATCACTTCAACAGAATTAAGGACAAAAACCATTTTATCATCTCAATTGATGCAGAAAAGGGTATCAATGAAATCCAGCACTCATTTGTGCCCGCAATGCTAGAGAAGACAGGGAACAGAGGAACTTAACTTTGTAAGGCCCATATATGCCAAACCCACAGATAGTAAAATACTAAGTGGAGAAAAGATGAAAACATTTCCACTAAACTCGGGAATAAGACAAGGCTGCCTGCTCTCATCACTTTTATTCAATAAAGTGCTGGAGCCATCAAAAAAAGAGAAAGAAATCAAAGAATAGGAAGGGAAGAAGTCAAACTATCCCTTTTTGCTGATGACATGATCCTATATATGGAAGATCCAAAAACTCCACCAGAAAGCTGATTAAGCTTATAAACAGATTTAGCAAAGTGGCAGGCTACAAAATCAATAGCTTTCCTGTATGTCAATAATAATAGGACAGAATAAGAAATCAGGAAATGGGTCCCATTCACAATATCTTCAAAAAGAATAAAATACATGAAAATAAATCTAACAAGGGAAGTAAAAGAATTCTACAATGAAAATTATCGAACTTTGAAGAAGGAAATTGAAGAAGACCTGACAAGATGGAAAGTACATTCCACTCTTGGTTAAGAAGAATTAGTATAATTAAAATGCCATTCTGCAAAAAGCACTATGAATTTTCAATGCAATTCCCATCAAAATACCAATGTCATTCTTCACAGATATAGAAAAAGCAATTCTCAAATTCATTTGGAATACCAAGAAACCCAGAATAGTCAAAACATTACTAACAAAGAAAGATGAAACAGGTGCATCCCCAAAACCAGATCTAAAACTATAGTTTTAGTATAGTTTAGCTGTAGTATTAAAATTAATTAATTAATTAATTAATACTGTAGCTGTAGTATTAAAAACAGCATGGTACTGTTATCAAAATAGGAATGAAGACCAATGGAATAGAAGACTCTGAGACAAACCTACAAATCTTTAAACATCTGATCTTTGACAAAGGGGGTCAAAATATTACAAGTAAGAATGACAGCCTATTCAACAAATGATTCTAGACTAACTGGACACACATTTGCAGGAAGTTGAAATTAGATCCTTATCTCTCACCACAGAAAAAACTCAAATCAGAATAGATCCAGAAACTAGGAATTAAACCAGCTACCATACAACTGCTAGAAGAAAAATTAGGACAAATAATCCAGCATTTGGGAGTAGGCAAAGACATTCTCAACATGACTCCTAAAGCAAAAGAATTAAAGTCAGAAATCAACGAGTGGGATGCCACTAAACTAAAAGATTTCTGCTCTGCCAAGGAATTAGTTAAAACTGTCCAGAGAAAACCTACATAATGGGAGAGAATCAAGGCCTGTGATTCCTCTGACACAGGACTACTATCCAAAATATATAAAGTAATCAAAAAACTTCAAATCAAAAATACTAACAATCCAATGGATAAATGGGCCAGAGAGCTAAACAGAAACTTCTCAACAGAGGAAATTGAGCAATACAATGAATACATGAGAAATTGCTCTAAGTCACTAGTAATCAGAGAAATGCAAATCAAAACTCCATTAAGATTTCACGTCACTCCAATCAGACTGGCAAAGATGAAGAATACAAACAGCAACAGATGCTGGAGGAGTTGCAGGGAGATGGTAACACTAGCACACTGTTGGTGGGACTGCAGACTGGTACAGCCACTCTGGAAAGCAGTTTGGAGATTCCTCAAAAAATTAGGGATGAACCCACCATATGACCCAGCTATTCCTCTTCTGGGTACTTTCCCAGAGAAGTTATAATCAACACATTACAGTGACACAGCAAAATCACCTTTCACAGCAGCTCAATTTACAATAGCTAAATTATGAAATCAACTCAGATTCCCCTTACTGGATGAATGCATCCAAAAACTGTGATATATATATATATATATATATATATATATATATATATATATATATATATATATATATACACACACACACACACACATACATACACACACACACAATGGAGTTCTGCTCAACAATTAGAAACAATGATACTGTGGCCTTTGAAGGTAAATGGATGGCAATGAAAAAAATCATGCTAAGCGAAGTTAGCCAAACCCAGAGAGTCAAGGGGCGAATGTTCTCACTCACATGTGGAGGCTGGAACTAAACTCAGGCTAGGGTGAAAGATAGCCAAACTCATGTACTGGACCCACCAAGGGCTTAGCAACACATAATATAGGGGAACCATAGACATTTAGGAGGTGAGGGGAGAGGGAGAGGCAGGGGGATGGGAGAGGGAGGGAAGATAAGGAGGGATCTAGGGAGACAATCAACAATGAAGGATACTATTTACTCCCCTAATAAGTCAAACATTATGTATACAATCATTTAATTTTATAAAATTCACAATCTTATCCATATAAAAAAGAACAAAAAAAAAGATACTACGGCATCATAGAAAAATAATATACACTGCTTTTAGCAGCAAAAAAATTAAACAGCCCACTTTAACTCCAGGGTCTTCATGGATAATTTTAATGGCAGAGAAAAAGGTACAGATATCTGAGGAATAAGAAGACAGAGGACTGAAGAAACCCCTAAGCACATTACTTGGTCAACTTGTATTTCTTCTTAAAATATGATGTAGGGTTGTTTCAATACAAAAGCATTTAAGACACCTTTGGGGATACAAAAAAAATAAGATGTTGTCCTGAGACAACATCTTCAAGAAACTTGGTTGAACTGAAGATAGCTGACGTTGCATAGTAAGTTAAGAGTCCCGACGGTTTTTCTGTTCTGGTATCTATCACATTTATTTCTTGAAATCTGAATTAAATAAGTGAGTGGCTGTAAATGGCACTCATTTTTTTTTTCATTGCTTTATGAGCTATATCAGAGTAATCACTGTTGCCAGCCTCCAGAATGATGCTAAAAAGATGGTATGTGCAGCATTTTCTGACTTCTGCTGGTGGGCATTTCAACAACTGCCACCTTTTGAAGATATCATATAGCTTCTGTCATCCTAGGACTGAAAAGTTTTCTATCTCCTGAGCAATCTTTTGTAATCTCTCAGGATGAACAAGAGGATTTGGTTCATTTGTCCTGTTATCTTGTTTGAGTTACATATTACTGCCATTTATTCAAGAGAGTGAGAACATCTTCAAAACCATACCAAACAAAAAAAATACTTAATACACAGATGAAACCAACAATCAAGGCATGCTTATAAGGACAAAGAAAGAAGAAATTGGCTACTGTGCAGGGCTACTACAATGCTAACCTTCTCAATGAGGCCTTCTCTGGACAACCTAGTTAAAATTATTAGCTCCAGGCTCAATTCCTTGCTTAATTTTTTCCCCATAAGTTTTATCAATATCTGACATAGGACATATTTCATTATCTCATTCTCTCTTACCATCCACTAGAGCATAACATGAAGGTTGCACTTTGTAGACATTTTGGACCCTGGTAAATCACTCATTGTTAGAAAAGTAACCAGAATATAGTAGGTATTCAGTAATGCTGCTGAGGTAGATGATGCCAGCTCCTTCAATCATAAACCTCAAGATCAGACTGAGTTTTTGTAAGTTCCTTAA
>PVKS010012830.1:0-40502 GCA_004027875.1 Aplodontia rufa
GGGTCGTAAGGTGGTTCCATCTTTAATTTTTTGAGGATTCTCCATACTGCTTTCCATAGTGGCTGAACCAGTTTGCAGTCCCACCAGCAGTGTAGTAGTGTTCCTCTTTTCCCACAGCCCCTCCAGCATCTGTCGTTGTTTGTATTTTTCATTTTTGCCACTCTAACAGGAGTGAGGTGGTATCTCATTGAAGTTTTGAGCGGCAAATGCATCTGTGGTGAAGGTGACAGGTAGCTTTTTTGTAACCCCATATGCTTATGGACCTAAGCTGGGAATGAGTCCCTCAGGTGTAAAAAGGCATATAGACTCCTGTTCCTGAAGACCTGCCACCGCCAACGGCATTCACAAAACAGACAATTCCATTCATTGTTCACTACAATCAGCTTCAGCCCTTCTTCAGAATCACATCTACAATGCTTGTTAAAAATACCAATTCTGGGGCCTATGTGTTTAATAGATGCTCCCAAATACATCTAGTGCAAATAATGCTTACAAAACGCTGGTCTAACCGAAAGGACAAAAATTACAAATTAAATGTCAATAATTACTATCTTCTATGTTTTTTTTCCTCTTTCTTTGCAAATGACTGATGTAAAATCTCGCTGACTCTTATTTAATTACATAAATCTGCAAAATGGCACTGTGGTGTCTTCAAAATGATGGCCGATTTACAGTCCTAATGCTTTAAAGCATCTCTGATCTTCCTGTCCTAATCTTCCCACACTCTCTACTCCACTTTTCATTCACTCTCACTTATCAGTTAGTTTCATGTTCCCATCAAAAACACAACTTAGACCTTTCTCTTTCTGGTGCCCTGCTGACCACATCCCTCATCTCCTCCAGAGCATTTAATACAATGGACTTCTGCAAACTTTAAAGCATCACCTGTTTCATTCAACTCTTCACTTACTTCTACCCATCTCTGCATCTGCTTTAGAAACCCAACCATTCTGCTTCTTGATTTTTATGAGATCCACCCCACTTTCCCTCCAGTAGGCAGATTTCTCCAAATGGTCTGCATGGTTTCTCTGTGGCTTGCAGTAGAAGCTTCCCAGTCTGAATTTTTAGGCTTCCTATGTCATTTAGTACAGTCTTCCTAGATGAGTTTCCATGTTTTAATACAATGTTGGTGGGCAGCTAGAGAACTCTAATTCTCACCACTCTGCTGCCTACACAGAGGGAACTCAGCCCACTGCCGAGACCTTTTCCTTCCGCAACCACATGTAAGTGATGAAAGAACACACACCCTGCAGCCAAAAAGCCTGTGATCAAATCCAGGCTTGCTCATGGGTTAATCAGGACCAGGAAGAACCATCTGTTCCTAGGGAAAGCCACTTCTACTTCCCAGGTTGTTGTGGGGATTCGAGAGCCCAGCACAGTGCCTGGCCCAAAACAGTAGCTTGAGCCACGGCACACAGGACTAGTGTGACTGACATTCCCCCAGTGCTCCTTAATGGATGGGTTTCTAGACAAGCTTATTGAACTGTTTTATCAGAATGCCAATGGAAATTTCCACCTTGTATCTCCTATGTTTTTCTAACTGCATACTACAGTCAGGCCCCTGACTCCAAGAAGCCAGGCATGGGCATCTCTGCCAACAGTCCCAGTATGTCAGGAATCTCAGATGGGAGATCACTTAAGCCCAGAGTTTGAAACCAGCCTGGACAACACAATGAGACCCTGTCTCAAAACAATGAAAGGGAAAACAAAAGAGATCCCAAGAAAGTGACATTTCTCCTGGCCGCCTTTTGTGGACACTTTAGGAAGTGAAGTGCACTCCTATTAAAGAGTGTCCTCAGTCCCACGGCCCACTCAATGGCTGGTCCCCCAGGTCCCTACTCTGCCGTGCAGAGTGCTTCAATGCACTCCCTCTGCCTGCCCGCCTGCACTGTGGGAGCAGTGATCACCTAAGCTTTTCAGGCTGCGTGGGGAAGTTCCTTACAGAAGGGTTGCTGCAAGAACCACAGTCTCAATGAGAGCGCTCGCTCAAAATGTAAACTGAAACTGAAAACTCCAAAAGTAGAGAAATGCAAGAAAAATTACCTTTATGATTACATCACTTCTGTGGGAAGGGGCTTCCTAAGACTCGGATGATTGACAAATGAGTGTTCCACCCAAGGCATTACAGGACGTAACCGATTTTCATACGTATACCTTTCAATCAACAACAGTGCCTACAAACAAGCCATTTCGTCCCCAAAGTATCATCTCTGTGGTGCCTCCTAAAAGCTGCACTCCCTTCGAGGAGCTGAGTGAAGAGAGCAGCCAAGTTTCTGCTCTCCCGGTGTTCGTGTGCCAGGGAGGAGCCAGACTGTCAACAGATGATGCATTTAAATATTCGGTTTAAACGAATTTTGAGAGTATCAAATACTAAGGCTCAGAGAGTAACTGGGGGGGGGGGCTGCTATTTAAAATCAGGTGGTCAAGGAAGGTAGCTGCGAGGGAGTGGGGGGTGGGCAAGGGCTACAGCATGAGCAGAGCAGGTACCAAAGCCCAAGGTGGGCCCAGCTCAGTGCTCAGGAAGGACTAGGAGGGAGGTCTGGGTGGCCAGAATAGAGAGCACAGAGGATACAGAGGAAAAGAGGCAGTGAAGAAAATGTGGTCCTACAGACTCCAAAGGCTGGGTCAGGTCTTTGAAATTCACACCGAGGTGGCGAGACAACACTGGAATCCTTTAGAGTCATTTGTGTGTTTAAAGGGTGACACTGGTAGATGTCGAAAATCTGCCCAAGACATTCAAGGGTGCAAGCAGGAACCACTTTGGACGAGTGTGGTGGTCCCAGCAAGAGAGGACCCCGGTGGCAGTGAGTGGCATATTCCCGGTACACTCGTGGACACAAGTGCAGAAGAGCAAAGAGCACTGTAGCTCCTCCCTCTTAATTCTGAATTTCTTTGCCAGATAATACTTGCTCCTACAATTAATCTCTACGATTACTTCCATCTGATCAAGGGCTAAGCTCCACAGAATGAGTGTGTGGGGATGCTACTTGAAACAGGAGTCGAGAAACAGACGCAGCTGGGCATGGTGGCACACGGCAGGCCTCAGGAACTCAGACTCGGTCTCAAAATTTTAAAAAAGGGCTGGGGATAAGGCTCAGTGGCTAAGAACCCCTGGGTTCAGTCCCGAGTACCAATAAAAAAATAAAAAAAGAGACACAGATGAAGTAGAAGAGCAGGAAAAAACTCTGAAAGAATGCTCCAGGTGATAAAATAGCAAGACAAAATTCAGAATTTTTTCTCTCAAGTTTATCTCATAATTGCAATCAGAGATAAACCAACAGTACTTTGAAATAGAGTACAGCTACAGCAAGAGGCAATTTAATAGGAATTGTAGATAATGGGACTGAGAAGATAACAATTTCAGAAAACTTTAAAAGATATACTTAAGTATAAAATGTCCCTTACGCAGTGATACGTATAGATAGATCGGCACAAAATTCATGAACCCACAATGAGCATTAATGAAGTCTAAGACAGCAGGTAGGTCAATTGCAGATTTTGCAGTATCTTCTTTTATAAACTAAGGTATATTTCTTATATATCAGGAAACATTGGATAGAATTTATTAAGTTGAGCTTGAATCAAATGCAATCCAAAATATAAAGTAGGTTGTCTTACATTTGATACATGTTGATTTAAGACTACTTAATGAAAATACTTTTTTTAAAAATAAAAACCTCATTCACATATGAAAAATTTTCGAAACTACTTTTAAAAAAGAAAGAGGGTCAGTGAGAGAAAGAGAAGCAATTTTTGTTTTTCATGTGACTTTTGTTCCTCTGACACTTTGCTGTGTACGTGGTGCTGGGGTTTGAACTCGCATACTCATGCATGCCCCACCCCTCCAGCCCCCAAAATTTTTTTAAGAGAGGACAAAATGGAAAAACAGTTTGGGAAAACTGGTGGAATAAATGGAGCTACAGAACCTTCTATGCATAACCAGAAATGAAAACAGTTTGTAACTTCATGACGTCCAAAGGGTATTAAATCTACCCAAAGTGACACAAAAAGTCAGGTAAAAAAAAAATGGGGACCTTAAAACCAAGAGGGATATATAGTCACAAAAACATCAAACACTGCTTCACTGAACCATCTATTAGATTTATGATTCAAACAATTTCAAATTTAAAACGTAAAGAAATACTAAATATTTATCATTTCAATATGACTCACCCAAAATATACTATGCCTTTAAAAGTTATAAAGAATATAAAATATTAACTAAAAAAACCCTTGATTTCTAAAGATACAAAATTAGTCAAAGTTGGATAGTTTATGACCAAAATCATTTCAATCTGGGGTTGGGGGAGAAAAAGGTAACATCACACACTCCCATGGAGTAATGGTCTACCTCTCAATGCCATGATGTATTTTAATACTCAGTTTAATCTAACCTTGAGTAAATAAATATTGCCACCTAGCAAAGAACAGCCATGATCAGCTTTCCCTATGGACAAGGCTGAGGATACCGGTGGGGTCACTGGCAAACACGGCTGTGACCCCTTTCCTACTCTTGCTCTTCTACCCACCTGAAGAGGTCTCCAAATTTACTTCTGAGGTGGCTACAGGACACGTAGAGATCATAGAGGTAGGCTAGGATGCATCTTTCAGGGGAAGAGCACTCTGAGGGGTTCACCACGTGCTTCACCACACCACACAACCTGCGGGCAAGACACAAACATGAGGCACATGTCCAGAGGGTGACATTACCACCCAGGCTTCGAGAGTGGCCAAGTCTATATATTCCTCAGGTTAATCTGTATAGCAAACTGAATTGCAGAATATCAGTTTTCTAATATGATTCTGAAACACTAGATGAAATAAAAAAAACTTCAGAAAAGTTACTGCCATGAAACAAATGCAATGAGGAACTGCTCCACACACCAGGTGTATACGGAGGATAATTATGTTCTACGTCGGGGACACAGGGAGAGGGGGCGTGGAGGACTGTCTTCAGTTAAGCAGTGGAATTGGCCAGCTGGTGGGACTCCCAGCCTGCGCCTTTGTGCAGCAGTTCTTCAGGCAGGAAACCTGCAAGTCCACTGTCATGAACCTGATGAACGCATGGCTTTGAGGCACACTTCCCTTGTTTTTGCAATTTATCTGTTTCCTCTATGTAAGAGGATAAACCCTCTTTGTGTGTGTATGTGACATCCTCTATGACAATTTTAGTTCATAGGCACCATCACAACTACAATTCTATGCCACTCTCCCAGTCGTGTCTGTGGACCCTGGACATATCTTACAGCACACTCAAGTCTACTCATCCTGGGGACAGAAACTCAAGGCCCACCCAGCTGTGGGTCTGATCTCCCTCATGCCTTCCTATGAGGCTCAGCAGAGGGTACAAAGGTGCTCTGAGGCACAGAAAGGTGGAGGCCAGGCGCTCATGCACAGCAGGAGAGGACAGCACAGGCCTTCCAACCCCAGGAGACGCTACTGAGGGGGCAGGGGAAGCAGGAGAGGTCTATAAGGTCCATGCCCAGACAGGCAACAGAGAACCACAGGTGTTAAGGGGTGGATCCCAGGGACTATTTAAAGAAATGGCCATGTGGCATCCCAATCCCAACCAAGGAACATCTATAGATAGGGCCACCTGGCAGCAGATTAAAGATGTCAATTAGAGCACAAATGTGACAATGAAATGGAGAAGCAGTGAATGGCACCCCTTAGACCAACTTCACTGGTGACAGTAACTTCCAGCTTATGAACCAAAAACCCACTAAGAATAAAGATGGGTTTTGGTTAGCTCTTCGCAAAGGATATCATTAACAATGAAACTAAAGAACCAAATTCCTATGACAACGCATGCAACGCTTATTTGATGATGGATTCTTCAAATATAAACCAAAATTGCATGAATGGAGAAGTTACAGCATTTGCCCTTCATAATAAGCCAGGATGCTGGGCAATGTCAAGGATAGAGGCTATCAATGACCCAGCTTGTATTCTTAGAAACCAGGGCGTGAGCAGGAAGGCAGGAAGGAAAGGAGCTAGATACTATTTAATTTAAAAAAAAAAAAAAACAAAAAAAAAACAAAAACACACATCTCTATCTCCTCCAATAAAGTTTTTCTGGCAAAAGTATTCTTTTGCTGTGTTTTAACTGAAACGCTCACAGGTATTGTTTTTCTTTTAATATTACCCCAGTATTTCATCACAAATTCTACAATTTAGGATTCAAAAAGCCAGAATGACATTTTATATACGAACCCTTCAAACACCTGGGCTGTCTGATCAGGGTTCAGAATCAGACAACTATGATACCGCCTGAGAACGGCCACGATGCAGACACAGAGCCCCGTGGTGTAGCTTCCTGCCAGGCTGGAGGACTTCAGGAGCAGTTCAGCTTCCACAACACTCAGCTCATTTAGTAACTACAAGAGAAGATCTGAATAAAAATGCAGGTGCCAAAACACATAGGAAAACCATTTCCACAAAACATGAGAACGCTGTTCTTCTGTACGGTACAGCCTCAGAAGACACGAAGAGGTGAACTGAACATTTGATGGCTTTTCTTAAGCCTTTGCCAATTTACAGAAGAACTTTTGGTTCCTCTGTCTGGACATGAGGGTCGATTCGATCAGGAAGTTCCCAGTGCTGGTGCAGACACTGGAAGTGTATGGCAGCCGGAGATCTGGAACAGATCAGTAGAGCTAACATCTATTATAGAATAAGGAAATGAAGTTTAAAATCTATTCACTAACACTGCAAGGAAATGAAAGAACTCAAAAGGGTATGAGACTATAGAGAAATCAAATTTTAAGGACTTTTTTTTTTCAACCTAAAATAGGCTCCACTGTGGACAGAAAATACCCTTTCATCATTCTCTAAGCAAAACAACAAAAGACAAAAACCTCAAAACTCTAGCATTTGTAAATGACATGTACTTAAGCACCAGTCATAATTATTTAGCTGAAAATAATGAACAGGGCTGTAATTAAAATACTAGGCTGAAGACTGTTAACGTGGCCGCATGTCTCAATTATCAAAAAAATGTAGCGTACAACTGTGCTCAGGTACAGCAATTGGTTCATTGTAAATGGAAAGAGGCCAGGGAGGGCGGGATGGGAGAGGGATGTGGAAAGCCGATCAGTGTGGATGAAGTCAGTTAGAAGCAAGAACTTCTGGCGTGTTACAGATAACAATAATGTACTGTGCATTTCAAAGGGTTAGAAGAAAGGATTTTGAAACTTTCAAAATAAAGAAGTCATAAATGTTTGAGGAGCCAGGTATATTTAACCTGATATAAACATTATACAATGTATATATGCATTGAAATACACAGTGCCCATTAAAGTATATCTATATATGCACACATATGTATATGTGTGTGTATGCAGTGTGTAGTTCTTGTGGTTTTATGTATCAATTTTGAAATAAATTTAGGCTAGGCATGGTAACATAGGCCTGTTGTCTCAGCCTCAGAAGGCTGAGCCAGAAAGACCAATTAACACCAGCAGGAATTCCAGACCAGCCATGGACATCACAGGAAGGCCCTGTCTAAACAATTTTTTTTTCAATTTAAAAATTAATTTTTAAAATGTAAATTCCACAATGCCTGGTAGATTTGCTTTCCCAAAACCAAGAGAAACGTGGTCTTCTTGACACCTGTATTGCGAAGTCAATTAGTCCATTGATGTTCAGTGCAGGCTCCATGAGGTCAAAGATGAGCTGAATGTGGTGAGCCAGAGGCAGGTGGTAGGACGTCCCTGAAGCAAAGCTTGTGATTTGCTCCAGCACGTTGTTAGAGATCTGTGCAAGGAAAGTGAAGACACTCCTGTGACCAGCATGCTGGGAAACTGGATACCCAGACGAACTCTTCCACTTTTCAAAGTAAGACAGGGGAATTAAAACGTGTTTCCACAGAAACCAAAAGCACACACATATCGAACAACTTTTTGATGGGTCTAAATGGATATCAAAGGATTTGTAAAACGAAATAGATTTGGTTTCTTCTCGGTTTCACAGTATTTCATTTCAATCACCAACACATTTCTCCTCCATCAACGGGACACAGGACCAGTGTGCCCTAATGTGAACATTGCATTAGGGACAGCTTTACATGTTACTCATTATTTGCATAAGGTAAAAAGATACATAATAAAAACATTCTTCTGAGGAAGGCAACCTGACATTTAAAAGTGGTTTGAAATGTTCTCATATGTTTATAAAATGTGTGCATAAAATTAACGAAGGCTGAAAATGCACACTGAAGGAACAAGATTTTTACGGACAGACTGCAAAAGCATGATAAAACACTTGTAAGTGGCTACCTGAGATGTCACTTGATGCTGATCAAAATATGAAAGTAGCTGGAGTTTTGTGAATACGGTCTCCAGAGTTGGAAATGCTTCTTGTTTGTTCTTTCTGGTTTTTTGTCCTTCATCCCCAACTAAATAAAGATAAAATACATGCGTTATTCCCTGTATACTCCTACTCTTAACTTTTTAAATAGGTATTTTCTATTGAAGCTTTGATTTTTTTTCATTTTCTAACATCACTGATCCAAGGCTGTAGAGCTTACATAAATAGTGTGTGTTCAAAGTGCTTTAAAAATGAAGATGATATATTAATTTACTCCTTCCCTCGGACCAAAATACAGACTTGAAGTAGATTCTGTTCAGAAATCCAAAATGCACCTTTTTAGTTTTGCAAAGAGGCCAACTTCTTAAGACCTCATATAAAAGAATGCAAGTCATTCTTGGAAATTTACATCCACTTTAAAAGAAGCATGTAAAATTAGTACTGGTTCTTAATATTTAATGATATTTCTGTGACTTATAATCAGAAATATAGATTTTCCTTACCTATTTTATGTTAGCTTGCTTTCATAACATACTTTTTTCTTCAATGGGGGTATTAGGGATTGAACCCAAGTGCCCTTAACCACTGAGTCACATCCCCAGCTCGTTCTGTTTATTTTTGAACTTGCAATCCTCCTGCCTTAGCTCCTCAAGCCACTGGGATTATAGGTGTGCACCACCACACCCAGCTGTAACACACATTATTGATCTTTTGTTGCTTGATTTTCATTTTAAGAATCTGTAAGTCCTGAAATTATTGCCCCTCTAAACCAATAGGTATAGTAAAAATTCATTAATGTTTTCAGGACATACCATTAATAGGCAAAAAGAGATGACTAGTTAATGCAAATGTACAATTAAGTTTGACCAAGTTCAAATGGAAATGCTACTTAGATTAGAAATTCCCCTAGGCAAGACCTCATGGATCTAAAAATACTCTTGGGTTAGAACCTCAAAATCTTTCCCTTTTGCGGGGGTGGCAGTTGAGGGGCTGGGGATTGAACCCAGGGGTGTTCTACCATTAAGCGCCATCCCTAGCCCTTTTTATTTTGAGACAGGGCCTAAGTTGCCCAGGCTGGCCTCAAACTTGCAATTCTCCTGTCTCAGCTTCCCCAGTGGCCGGGATAACAGGCATGTACCACACCACACCCAGTATCAAAAACTTATTTATGGAATAAATGCTAACTCAAGCTCTTTTCTCCTTATGAGTCATCATTTTGCCAGGAACAAAAAGAGGAAGGTCCAATTTCCACTCATCTGAGTTCAGCTGGCTTGCTTCTGCTCATATTAAGTTTTTAGTGGATTAAAACCAAGAATACTTACTAGACACCAGTGTACTACATCTCTGGGTTTTATCTAAAATGAAAAGATAGACTAGGAGGTTGGAGGAAGAGGTCACCCCTGGTGGTGTTTCTATTACTGATATCTCAAAGGGCACAGAGAACAATGATTTTCTCTTGAGATCCAAGGCTAAAGTGCCCAGACTTCAGGGACCGCTACAGGACAGCACAGACCATAGTCTGGCTCTAAGGACCCTGGAGGAAGGAAGCAGCGTTCACATGAACGACCACACAGCTTCCTTCCTTCCCTCCTCAGCCTTCCAAACCCAGACCTTCCACAGGACCTGGGAAGACCCCCTGCAAGTCACTGGGATGAAGCAGCAGGGCAGAGGCACTTGAAGGAGCCGTGTCCCCATGCCCTATTCCAGTACGCTAAAAGAGTCTCAAATGTCCTTTGCTTGCTAGTTCCAAGGCTTCTAAATTCAATCTTCTCTGGCAACTCATTTCCTCTTTTCTCTGAGAGAGAAAACAGCCCAACATAAATAGTTGTCTTAGAGCACTTTCTTTTTCAAGCTCAAGAACAAGAGTTTCATTTCCACAGCTCCTGGCTGCTCCCTCTCAGTGCTGGTGTCCCTCACTGGCCATGGAAGGAGGCAGGGAATGTGACTCGAGTCAGACCCAGGTGACCTGTAGCCCCTTCCGCTGTACTGCTTATGCTGCTATTTTTTCTCTAGGACACATGTAGCCTAGATGAGCTCCATTACTTTAGCCAGTTAAAATCTAAAGAGTGGATCCCCTGTGCAGAGGTCCACAGCAGTGTCTGGGAGTGAAACTCAGTGAGGTCCCAGAGGTAGCTTGCACCATGTGTGGGAAGAGGACTGTTTGCAGAACTAGACATTCTTTTTCTTTGTATTACTGAAGTACTAGAGAAACTAGCGATGGTAGATATAATTATATCATGTTTTAAATCATATTCCTGCATAATGCAACAACCCTGGAAAGGGCAATTAGGCAAATGTGAAGGGGAAAATTACAAAATTCCATCTGGGCAATGTGGTGGCATCATTGAAAGGCACTATAAAAGCTACTTAGAAAACGCAGGGAAAGAATTCCAAGTGATGAGGCCATCACCTTTGAAGACCCCGACTGCTTTTTCACCTGAGATCACCTGGTGGCATTGGCAGCTCCCACTACCTATGTCAGGGCCTCTTCAGAATCATGTCAGAAGAGCTCGGCAGTGACACTGCGATGGTTTTCTCTACCATGCTCATGTGAGTATCAGAGCAGAGCAGGCTGCAAGTTGGGGCAACGGCACCTGCCGAGCCGGGCTTCCAACTCCTCCCTCAGTACTTCTTCCATTCCCAAAGAAACTTTGGTACAGACAGCCAAGAGCAGAGACTAAGAATGCCTCTACCTTTACAACATGGCACTTTAATACAAAGATCGCTGTTCACAGACACCAGCTCCCATAACTTAAATGTGCTTATTCACACTTCTGTGAGACAGTCACGGATGAGAGGAAGCGCTCTGGAGGCAGGGCACCCAGCACTCTGATAAGGACCGTGAGGAGGGAGGCGGCAGGCCCCTTACCGCCCGTCTCCGTGGTGCTCTTCTTGTTCAGGATTTTCAGGATATCTTTGGTAATCTTCTTCAGCTGATGCCTGGCTTCCTCGCGCTCTTTGCCCACTCCGTAGAGCAGGATCGTGCGCTGGTTACATTCATGACTTGAAGAGTCGTCCTGAAAAGCAGAGGATGCGTTCTGAAACCCACCGTGCGCCGGGCGGGGCTGCACCGCACACCCCTGAAGCACACTGACCCTGCCGCAGCCCACCCCTACAATCCACCCCCACCAGCCATGGTTTTCCTGTGTGGAGATTCTTAAGTTTAAAAAAAGAAAAAAAAAGCGTCAACCAACCTGAAGTCTTTTTGTTTTTGTTTGTTTTTAGGAGAGGAAGAAGGGACAATCAATCTTATTATTTCATCTGATTTTTCTTTTCCAACACCAAGCTGTGTACGTGGTGCTGCGGTTCGAACCCACATCCTCATACCTGCCAGGCAAGCGCTCTACAGCTGAGCCACACTCCAGGCCCCGCTGACTGAAGCCTTAAGCCCGTGAACAGAAGCATTTGATGTTGCGAACTCCACAGAGTAAGTTCGGGCTATTGAAAACCTTTTCATGATTTAAAATTGAACATGGTTTTAATTTCACATTTTGTGGCACACTATCTAGTTCAGCTCTTTCGTAAATGAAAATGCCATTTCTAAGCTTGCTTTTAGATATGCACTAATGGTTGATAGTTTATGTCTTGCTAGGGTTTTCAAATACTTTAGAAAACACAACTGGTGTATTTCCGACATGACTGTATGAGGTACATTTACGTTCATTTTCAAGTGCTGGGTGATCGGCGTTCTGTGGCCACCCAACAGGGAAGCCAGCACTCTGCCCCCCTCAGCAGCAGCACGCCACTGACGGTTCCTTGGACAAGTTCAGGTGCAAGACTTGCCCGAGCTCTTCTGCCTGGCTCTCCCTGCTTCAGCTTAGTTTCTCCCCGGGATCTTTCCATCTTCCGCTTTCTCCGTCAGCTCTCCAGCTCTGTCCCCTCCGTGTGTCTCCTTTTCTTTCTCTTTGCACATCTCCGCCCATGCCAGGCACTCACGCTGCCTGCCAGCATTCACTCTTAGCAGCTTACGGGACAAATGCAAGGGCACTGTGCTTGTGATTAGTAAAAGCTGCAGCTAGAGCCAGGGAGGGCAGGCTCGGGGGCCTCGGCACCAATAGCATTTTGCTCCTGCAGATGCGATGGCTTTGCTCACTGCCTCCGTCACCGTCAGTCTTCCGCACACGCGCATGCTTGCCTCCAGCCATACCCCTTTCTATTAGACTGCACTAGAATGATACCATGTCCATGCCCTGTGGGGCCATGGTGCTCCACTCCACCAGCTCCTACCGTGCACGTATTTAAGACAATGAGGGTGGAGCAGCAGGAGCAAGTACCTCCCTGCAACCTTCCTTAACCTCCTGAGTGCAGACCTCCGAATATTCACAAGATAGACTTCAGCGTAGGATGGAGTGGGCACAGGCACTGGATAGGCTGGGCCGCTGGCCAGTGCCCACTTAGGAGCCATTTCATCTTCACCTGGAAGGATGTGAGCATATGAGCCCAAGAAGGGCACAGCACTGAGAGAACTGCCAAACATCGGCACTGCCAGTCCAGTGGCCTGGTGATTGCTTCCAATAAGCACACATCAAAAGACCCTCACTGACACGAATGTCTGTGTGAGGGTGATGGGAGAAGTGAGCAAAGTTATTCACCAACTGTAGGTAAAGCACACCAAGGTCAGCACAAAGCTTGGGACCCTGAAAGCACACAAAGATAAACACTCCCTCTCTTCAAGGCTCCAGATTCCAGTCATGAAAGTAGCTGACTATAGGAGCCAAAAGGGCAAACAGGGACGGGGAGGGCAGGCATCCTGGGAAGGCAGACCCCACAGGCCTGGGACCCCGACAGCCAAGACTGCACCCCGGTTATGCCACTCAGCAGCTCTGGGACCTGCTCAACGAACCTTGCAGGCTCTCAGGTTCTTTCCCTGAAATCTGGGGTACCACCGCCTTCCCCGTCATGTTTTTGCGAGGATGAGTTACAATGCATGTAAAATGCTTAGCCGCGCACTACACGCAGGGCTCACGGCAGGTGATTCACACGCTGGGTTCCGCCGTCTCTGCAGGCACCCAATAGATACCCACCCTGCTGGGCTGTTCAACAGTCCCCACAGACCCCAGTGCAGTTCCTTCCCTAAATTACTCTCAGGGCCTCCACCAATCACCCCTGCTGAAACGCTGTGCACAGTGTGGCTCCAGGTCCCCGACTCTGTCACTCAGTTGTCACCCAGGTATCAAAAGCCTCACTACAAAAAGGCCTGGGAGGAGGAAGGAGAGTTTGGAGCATCTTCACATCGTTCATTCATTTTTTAGGAACTGGTTTAATATCTGCCTCCCCTGCTGAACCGCAAGCTTTCTGAAAGACACGTCCTGCTTGTTTTACTCATGTTTCTATTTTCCTTAAGCATCAAGCTGCATTAATACTTGCTGAGTACACTGAATAACAAATGCGCAGACTAATGAATACATAGCTAAAGGAACAGAGCAAGGATGAAAGTACGACAAAGATCAGCTTTGGAAGAAACTCCTTCGGATAAGTGCAGACAAACCGGAAATCCAAGACAAAATGTTTGCAGGGAGCTGGGCATAGTAATGCACACCTAGAATTGCAGCCACTCAGGAGGCTGAGGCAGGAGGATGACAAGTTTGAGGTCAGCCTGGGCAACTTAGCAAGAAAGTGTCTTAAACATGGGGGCTTGGGGCGTAATTCAATGGTAAAGCAGTCCTGGGTTCAATCCCCCATTTCAAAAAGAAAGTCTTAGACATGGGAATGAAGACTAAAAAGCAAAATTCAACAGGAATCTGAAGGAGGTCAAGGAAGGATTGACACCTCAGTCTAAACAGTGAATGTGCCTCTCAGTGGACAGCAACATGGGGTCACTTGAAAATGTCTTCAAGGAATTAAAAAGGCTGAAAGGGTACAGCATAAGGGCTGGGATTGGATGGGATTTGTGCCAGGAACATGAGGAGTGGCTGGAAATGTGCAGCAGACTTGTAGACTCTGGTTTGATGCTGGCACTCGGGGCAGAGTCCAGGCACAAGGCCAGGACAGCAGGTGGCAGAAGGGGGCAAAGCCTCCCATGGGCTCCTCAGGGGAGAGGATCACGTTGAGGGTGCACACGCAGTCTTGTGAATCACCAAGGTGCTCTGATTAGCAGGGCCGCACAAACGAGGGAGAGGACATGAAAACAGGGTCACCAGCTGTCAAACGGTGCTGGGTCACAGATGAGTGAATTCTCTGGCCTGTTCACTAAAAACCACCTGTGGACCTCAGACGAGAAGCTTCCCTGCTGCAGCAGGAGAGCAGGGTGATGAAAGGTGGAAGCAGATGCAGCCCTCCCTGACAGGAGCTCAGCAGCAGACGGGACAGTCAGGACCAAAGAATGCTCCATCAAGAGTGGGGATCAGATGATGGATAAGGCCATAGGAGACAACTGGCTCGTGTTTCACTAAGATGGAGAGACAAAGCAACCTCTTTCTACCAAGGGGCGGGAAAATCAGTGAAAACAAACGTGGGGTGAAGAAGCGCAAATCATTTCATCAGCCCTGACACGCGCAGGGAGTGGAGACAAGAAGCCAAGCCGGGACTGAAATATGAGCCACTCAGGAAACCAGGGAGCTGCGGAGGGATCAGCGCCAGCTGCAACTTGGGGCTGAACACGGTTCGCGGAAAGCCTGACTGCTGTTACTGAACCAGCCTTCAGAAAGGACAGGGAGGGCATTTTACAGCTGATGTTTCTCAAAAGCTTACAAGACTCGTTTACATCAGGGTCTTGTACAAGTAGAAAACACACAAGTTTTCAAACAGCAGTTTATATCAAATGAGAAGAAAGCCAGCCTACAAAACGGAACCAGATGTGTCCCAGGGCACCAAGGACTTCCCCTCTTGTGACGCGGTATTTGAATATCCATAGACAGATGCGGGTAACAGTAACGCTCTGAGATCAGTACGGACGGACGTTTGCGAGGTGGCTTACGCCCTGGGGATACAGTGACTGGACAGGAAAAAACAATCAACTGGAGAGGCCCAGAGTCTCAGGCCCTTTCAGGCTCACCCACCCGCCGCTGTGGGCCTGGACAGGCCCTGTCCTCTGCAAGGTGAGTTCTGCCAATCTCAGCCTCAGATCCACTCTCCCCGCCAGCCACTGCCTCGCACTCCCAGAGATTTAACTGATCAAGAAATCAAGAGGGCGCATATCCAAAACCAAGGGAGGCAGACCGCACCGCAGAAATTGAAATAAGTCTCTTTCACCTAACGCCCTAGCAGGAAGTGTGGAGTAAAAGGTTGAGGTCTGCTCTAAACCACTTTTTTGTTTTTTTTTTAAACTGGTACTAAAATGCATTTCCACAAAGATGAGACAACGATGGCGAGCGTGTGCTCCCCTTTCCTTTATTCATATTTTAAGTTATCTATACTGATTTAATAGAATTTAAAAACTACTAATGTTCTAAAGAGAAGTAATTCCATTTTGAATTTGCTTCATTTTCTGCCAAACATTTATGAAAAACAAAGTGGCTGTGATAGTCCTGATAAAATGTTGCATTTCATACTCCCCAAAATTCTCTAAGTACATACAAGTAAATATGTAACTGGAACCCTCCTATACGCCACAGAATAGGCACTCACAGTATCTCTGAAGAAAGCAGTAAAACCAGTCTGTTAAGACAATGGCTTTATTTAAAAATTTTAGTTTATTATAATGAAGGACACCTACGATGCCTCCAAACATCATACCAAACTGTTTTCTCTGGAATAATTTCAAATAAATGTTCTAGCGGTAGTAAGCCCTTGATTTGGCATGAATAATGGCGTGCATGGGGATGAGGTGGCTGTGCTAATGGGACACGAGAGCCAGCAGCTCCTTCTCATCAGTAGATACCTGACAGTGGTTTCCTTTCCAGTAAATCCAGAAAACAGGATGCACATCCAATTTATTTGCACAGGAGGTCTTTGTCCTATGATAGCTGATGCCCACGGTACACCAGTCCTCTGCTCCCAACTCCTTCCAGAATCCTTCTTGCTTCTAGCCTACATGTCTACGCTATGATGCGTAAAGCGGAGCCAGCTGACACAGGGATGCGCTGCCTTAAAACATACGCCCCTGGGAAAATGCGAATCAACATCAGATTGACCACATTTAAAACCTCAGAGCTAACAAAACGGTTAACTTTATCTCCACATTCCCACCCAAGTTAGTTCCACAAGGACCACAGAGACCGGCCTCTTCATTACTGGGTTCGCAGCAATACTCCTCCTCACACCAAAGACTTTCAGACGAGCAGAAAGTAGTTAACCATCTGCAGCAGACAGTGAAACAAGCTGGCTCACCCACCTGAAAGTAAAAGTTCTAAATCATCTCAACCAGAGAAAATAACCAACACAGCCCCGTTTCCCAATGGTACAGTTACAAACCACGTGTGCTGATATTTATCGACGGGGCTGGAAGTGTCCACCTGGCGCTGCTCTATGTATTATGCTTGTTCAACTTCAGTCACTTTTAGGGGTAGGTGGTTTAAATGGGTATGTGAGCGTCTCGGATGAGAAAATAGTATCAAAGTGGATTCACAGATCACTGTGTGCGTAGCTCTAAGTTAAAACCAGACAAAAGGGGGCTGGAGTGGTGGCTCAGTGGTTTCGGCGCTTGCCTGGCAAGCATGAGGACCCAGGTTCAAACCCCAGCACCACGTACACAACTAAGTGTTGGAGCAACAAAGGCCATGTGAAAAACTCAATAAAGTTGTTTCTCTCTTTAAAAAAAAAAAAAACCAGACAAAAGAAAATTAACTTGGGTCAAAAGCTTTCTTTATTCCTCAAATCCCTATTGAGAGCCCCGCAGGGATCTGGAATTAACAATTCTCCATCAAGTAGTATGACGTAAAACTCGTGAAGTAGTTTCCTGTGTATGGCAGATTTATTTCTTGAAAATAATCATTTTCTGTTACAAGTCTTATTTCATCTGAAGATCTCAGAATCGTGTCAATTATGCTTCCAAGTTTACAAGTTGGGGCAAACCAAGTATGATCCTTATTTTGTTGAAAGAAGTACAGTCATTGCACATGTGGCATTTGCCTGTCACTCCTGGACTGCAAGGACCAGGAAGGCTGCACAGGTGGCATGGGGAGTCTCAGGGGTAGCACAGCTCCAAACATAGGCGCTGCAACCAGACAGCATGCATGGGAACAGGGCAACCAACAAACCTGAGTGCTCCTCAGTTTCCCTGATCCAAAGAACGGGAGAATAACTAAGATGACAGAATGAGCTAATTCCTGACAGTGAAGAAATCCAACGTTGCTTGTTGTTATTCTGAAGCATAAGAGCTCTTTGAGAGGAACAATGAGAGAGAGAAAGAAACAATTTCAATTTTTCATGTGGCTTTTGTTGCTCCCAGACTTCACTGTGTACATGGTGCTGGGGTTTGAACTCGGGTACTAGCACATGCCAGGCAAGCACCGTAACTGCTGAGCCACCACTCCAGCCCCACAAGAGCTCTTTTAAGATCTATAATTTTGGGTTTCCAAACCAACAAAACAAATGTTAATTAAGCTTTATTATGATAGACTAATTTAAAAAGACAAATTGTACTAATTTCTCAAACACTTTAAAATCTGAGAAATTATGGGAGTCAGTATGTAAATAAAAATTTCAAAGGAAACTGACAGCTGGTTTCAAACTTGTGATGGCAAGAAAACCCTGGTGTCCACTTAAGTCAGTGGTCCCCAAACTCCAGTGCACCTGCCTGCCAGGCAAAGGCCCAAATGCTGGTAGGGGCTGGGGGACCCAGTGAGGCGGAGCTGCGACTTTGTGCCATGTGAATCGCTGGGCAAAACGCCCAGGGATGCAGATATACACGCTCAAAGCTGGGAGAAGATAACAAAAACATGGCCACAGCAAAAGTGAGCACCCAAAGGCTGTGCTGCTGACACCCACCCGCCTTCGAGACGTTCCGTGTCTCTCTCCACATGTGCACACAGTGGTATTTACATGAGGATAAAAGCAGCAGCAAAAATCCCCCTCCTTTTTCACCCCTGCCATATCTTTTGAGTTTCTGATTGAAAAGTTGAACTGTCCGCAGCAGGGAACAGGGGTGCTTTAACATCATCCGTGCCCCACAACTCAAAACGATGGAAAAATAAATTTTAAAAAGGAACGATCATATTTGAACCCTCCTCAAGAAGAGCATGAAGGATGGTTTGCAGAATAAGCCTGGCAACGCATGCAACTGCTTTCCTAATGCAATTTTAGGATCGGATCATTCATAATGGGAGGAAGCTGTTTTGCCTACAAAGGAGCTAATCAAACACAGAGTTAAAGTAATGGCATTATTAGCCACAGGAAAACACAAGGGCAAGGGGCTGAACAGCCGTGCCCAGCACACATATTGAGTTAATGCGATTACTTGTTGGCAGGTAATAGATCACCCCGTGTTGAGCACAGCGGGTGCTCAGGGAAAAACCATCAAAGGAGGCCAGGCGGCAGCCTTCTCCAGGAAGCAGGCTTTGGAGGCTTCATTTCATCTTGGATGCATCATTTGCAAGGAAAAGAACCCAAAGAACTCCAAGTTATTAATTGGCAACTCTATGGCAGGTTCCAACAAAAAGCCACAAGATTGTAAGTGGCTTTTAAAGGATGAATTCTCAGCCACCCTTGCCCCCACATTTTCCAGGAAATAAAAGCAGAAGTCCTCAATGCAGACAGATGGAAATTCAGTGTCTACATAGCTTTGGGTCCGCAGTGCTCAAGATGCCCTCTGCTTTGTGAAGTTCTCCCTTCCTCTCCATTTCTCTCTACAGTACCCGAGACTCCACTGATGAAAACTCTGCAAATTCTCTACCACAAAGACTTCTGGCAATTCATCTAAGACACCAACTGGAAAATCCAGGTGCCAGTCTGCAAGTCACACCGACTACTGATCCTGAGACATTCAAATCCTGCAGGCAACAGAGTAACCAGGTAACGTTGTGTGGAGAAGGATGGGACAGATGTGCATATTCTCCTCACTGTGATGTATGCGTGTACTCTGTCCAAGCTTTTCTTAACATTGGAAACCTACAATAATCAATGAAAGCGTATATCTGGAGGAAAAAAAATACAAGTCATGTTAGTGGTACCCGAGACAGCAGTTAAGTTCTACACTAATAGAACTGTGCAAAGGATGGATATAAAATGCAAAGGGTTTTACTTACTTTGATTATGGAACGATTTAAATAGTAGGAAGCTGAAATTCTTGGCATTCAAAATACTTAAGCTACTTGTAATGAGTGCAAAAGGAATATTCACCAAGTACAATTCTTGGAACTGTCAGGGAATAAAGGGGGAAGAGTGAGGAACAGGGGAGAGGAGGTGAAAGTCAGTGATCTCGTGTCGCAAAATACTGGATTTTGTATAGCTTTTTTATTCTTTAATGGTTACATAGGTGGGGGAGGCATTGAAAATCAAAATCATTTCTGACAATACGATTCTTGTTTTATTTTACATAATTGAAGGATAAAAAAAGACCTGGTTAACATTTTGGGGATTTTAGTGCTACCTTCATTTATTATGTTGAATATTTTACCTAAAAGGTTTGTTTTAATTTAGATATTTGTACTTTTTTTTTCTAGAGAGGGACAGTTTTATTTTTCATTGCTCCCACACTTTGTTGTGTGCACGGTGCTGGGGTTTGAACTTCCATCCTCACGCATGCCAGGCAAGCGCTGTAACCTGAGTCACCGCTCTAGTCCCTAGATATCTGTGCTTGCAATGTGGCCCTTTCTGATTATCAGGATCAATCTTACGTAGAATCAAATTTATGGGTCTTCGATGAAACAGATGCCAAACTTCAGCTCAAGTTTCTAACTGAGCTGCCGGCGGGACAGCAGGATCCAGGCAGCTGCCGGCCGGGGGTGGGGGGCCGGTTGCACAGATTTATTTAAGCTACCATCCATGTTCTCCACAAACCTAGAAATAGGCCCTGGCTGTTGTGACGGCAGATCAATGACCATACATAGGCTTTTCCTTTTTGTTTTCTTGCTGTTTTAAAATTTAGTGAGCAAAGTTACAGATAGACAAGGTTTTAAAATACGTGGAGCTTAATAATGCGTCTCCATGAGGCCATTTTTTAATGGATGACTAAGCAATACAGGGAAATGCTGTGGCTTTATTTCTGGTTCAGTAGTTTATTTCTTTCCGCCCTTTAAAGTTCTAATGAGTAATTATCAGTCATTTCTCCCTCAAGCCTTTTGATGGCACTAGAGTGAAGGAAGCCAGGACTGAGGATGGTGTAGGAGAAGTGACGGTGACAGAAACTGAAAGGCACAGCCAGGGATGGGAAGCCCCATGCTCCCATCTGGCTGCTGCTGCGTATGAACACAGTGGGGCTGTGACCAGGATCACAGCCGGCAGCAAGTGTCCCCAGTACATCTCCCGCAGCACTGCGGGCTCGCTCTCTCTACTGGAGACAGGATGTTTGCTAAGGCCTAACATTCCCAGATTCTGTTCTCTGTGTTGCTACTAACAGCCACCATAAAAATCAGCAGCCTCAATGTCCAGGGAGTGTTGGCGCCATAACAGCAAAACCAGCTCCCTGGGACTCAAACGAGCCTCCCTCTGCCTCCTCTCCAGGTAGCAAAGAGGACATGCAAGCCAGCGACAACCTCACCTCTGCCCCCGGCAACGGCAGCCTGTGCGCCAGGGACCACAGCAGCACCCAGGTCCTGTTCCCGCTGCTCTACACCGTGCTGTTCTTCGCCGGACTCGTCACGAACAGCCTGGCGATGAGAGTTTTCTTTCAAATCCGCAGTAAATCCAACTTCATTATTTTTCTTAAGAACACGGTCATTTCCGACCTTCTCATGATTCTGACTTTCCCATTCAAAATCCTGAGTGATGCCAAACTGGGCTCTGGACCCCTGAGGACCTTCGTGTGCCAAGTCACCTCCGTGGTATTCTACTTCACGATGTACATCAGCATTTCCTTCCTGGGCCTCATCACCATTGACCGTTACCAGAAGACCACCAGGCCATTCCAGACTTCCAGCCCCAGCAACCTCCTGGGGGCCAAGGTGCTCTCTGTGGTCATCTGGGCCTTCATGTTCTTGCTGTCCTTGCCAAACATGATCCTCACCAACAAGAGGCCAGGAGACAAGAATGTGAAGAAATGCTCCTTTCTCAAATCAGAGTTTGGGCTGGTCTGGCATGAGATAGTCAATTACATCTGTCAGGTCATTTTCTGGATTAACTTTTTAATTGTCATTGTATGCTACACCCTCATTACCAAAGAGCTCTACAGGTCATACGTTAGGACAAGGGGAGTAGGCAAAGTCCCCAAGAAAAAGGTGAACGTCAAAGTGTTCATTATCATTGCTGTGTTTTTCCTTTGCTTCGTGCCTTTCCATTTTGCCCGGATCCCCTACACCCTGAGCCAAACCCGGGAGGTCTTTGACTGCGCTGCTGAGAACACCCTGTTTTACGTCAAGGAGAGCACCCTGTGGCTCACCTCCTTGAATGCATGCCTGGATCCCTTCATCTATTTTTTCCTTTGCAAGTCCTTTAGAAACTCCTTGATAAGTATGCTTAAGTGCCCCAATTCCCGAGGGAACAGGAAGAAAGGGGAGGGTGCTGGTGACCCAAGCGAAGAGACTCCAATGTAAACAAGTCACTCGAGGAACTGTCTCAGCCCATGAGGGTCCAGAACTCCCAAGGAAAGCACTGTGCAAACCATAACCCTAAGAAGTGGCTGAGTTAGTGGTGATGACCGCTGGAACTAGTGACAGATGATTACAAGAGTCATCTTCACCCCCCTTCCAATAACCTGAACTATATAGCTCTATGGTAAAACAAACCCTGTTCAATTGCCACACCTCGTGCAAAATACAGAAGTCATGATCTTCAGAGCTCCTACAAAATGGGTAACCATATACATGCTGCCAGTTTTTAAACACAGCAGTGAGTACAACTACATTTTTATAAGCCACTGAGAAAGAATGGCCAATCTGATGTAACCCTCTGACCAAAAATGGTACCTTTTAAGGTATATATACAGCCTAGTCCTATAACCAAACCTAGGCCAACTGCAATACTTAACAGAAATTGCAGTGGGTAAACATAAGAACTACTGACTCAATATTAGCAAAATCCACAGGGATTTAAACTCATTGAAATGATATTTAATGGAACTGAACTGTTTAAAATGTTCATTATAACAACAGAGACTTAAGGCATACTGTTTCAGTAAAGAATAGACATAGCTAATAAAATCATCAAACTAAGGACAGTTACTTTTATGATATCCTAATACTAAAACGATGTCTTTAACACTAGAGAAGACAGTTATACTAACATTTTGACATCTTTCATGGATACAATACCATCATTGACATTTAACCTTTATTAACTAGTTTCTAGAAATACCAGCTACTTGACTTAATACTTTCCCTTGCTAAGAACAATGAACTAAATGGGATTAAAAAGTTTCAAAGTATAACTACTAAGTGGAAGTGACCCAGCTGTTTGGAATTACGTGTTTGTATTTGTGTGCATGATATAAAATTTTATCTTAACCTTAAATCACTTTGTTGGAATTTCTTTGTTCAAAGCTACTATCTCTCATGGCTCCTCCCACCCCAATACAACTACAGCAAACATCTCACCCCATTAAGGAAGAACTGCTCCAGTGCTGATTGCATGCTGGTGTGTGAAGTCTCTCTAAGGACACTGGCATCTCAATAAGTTCACCGGCAAATGAGAAAATGGGTCAGGCCTATGCTGTCTGACTTCACACAACTCCTGCTGGATTTCATTTTTTTAATTTTTATTATTATTATTTTTTGTTTTTTTGGAGTGGAGAGGTGCCGGGGATTGAGCCCAGGAGCACTTTGCTATTGTGCTCTATCCCCTGTCCTTTATCATTTTGAGACAGGGACTTGCTAAGTTCCTGAGGCTGGCCTCACACTTGCAATCCTCCTGCCTGAGACTCCTGAGTTACTGGAATTACAGATGTGTGACACTGTGCCCAACCATTCTAGATATTTTAATATACATTTTTACTTTTAACTGACAGATGCTACATGTTCATGGGGTACGGTACACCACTTTACTGAACGTCTACAATGAGTAATGATCAGATGAAGGTCATGCTAGATAATTTAAAACAAGCTATATAATACACAGCAGCTCACAATACCTATCTCTCTTACTTATGATCCTGAAGGGTAATTCTCCAACAGAAGATGGCATAGGTACCAATAGCTCAATTATAATGTCAGAAAAAGGTTGAAACTGCACAGCAATCTGGTGAACTTCAGTATCATTCAGAGTCACAACTTCTGCTGAGTTAAATCGCAGTACAAAGCTGAAGTCATGCCTAGGTGGTATCCTTTCCCTGGTGGCCCCAATACCTTCTCTGGCACTGCTACAAGTGAGCACTGGAGGTCAGCAGAGAGGCAGAGACATGGATCAGAATCATGCAAGGTGAAAGTACAGCTGGGCACAGAGCAGTCTCCCATGTAGGTTCACTCTGATATCAGGTGTTCTGTTAGAACAGCAGGGCATCTGAGCCAGGGGAGCAGCTGCTGAGCAACTGTGTTCATCACTCACCCAAGCTGGGGGTTGGGAGTGGATCAAAACAGCCTGTCACCGGGCCGTGGAGTGTGCTGGGGCAGTACGGGGGGATAGCCCACCCACACAATTTTTTTGCAGTACTCTTACTGAGATGAGGGTTTTTTTTTTTTTTTAAACAAGAGACAAAGAGCAGAAATGCTAATGACATTGTGGTGTTTTTATACAAAGGATCGTAAAGTATCTGGAAACATCTATGTTCTGAAGGTATGCACAGATCACGTGAAAATTCACGTTGGGTTCAACATCACACTTAGCCAGAGACAGTGCACACGATATACTATGTCAAACTGAATCCATCACAGACTGAGATTTGCAGAGCGCGCCCACTACCCATAGAACTTAGCACTCTCTCCAGCCTTAGAAATTCTGATGTAAAAACCCCATGTTTCACAAAATGAAACCAAATTTATAGACACAGGTGCAGAAATCAAAAGTGGAGCTGAGACAGAGGCGAGAGGTCCCCAGGTCTGAGGATGCTGGTGACAGACGGTTTCCCTCAGTGGCTTCTTACAGGAAATGTCTGTAGCAGGTGTCAGTGAACCATAGCCCTGAGCCAAGCCCAGCCCACCACTAATGTTTCTGTACCGCCTGTGACCTACGAGGGCTTTGTACACTTTCAAATGCTAGTTCCAAAGAGGAATCCAACTCCAAGTGGTTTCAATGGGAAATTCCAATCGGAGTGTTCAGAGTTACGGTCTGCTACAGCACCACCACACCACGCCATTCAGGCTCTGCCGGCAGCCGCTTCAAGCTGGCAACAGTCAGGCTGTCACGGAGGCTGCATGGCAGGCAACACTGAAATATGTCCTAACTACTTTTAAAGGAGATCATGCCGGGTCCAACAGTGCACAACTGCAATCCCAAACACTCCCGTGAGACCTTCAGAGTATGAACAGGAGGACCACAAGCTGCAGCCTCAGCAACTAAGTGACGCCTTATCTCAAAATAAAAAAGGGCTGGGGGTATAGCTCAGCTTTAAGCATCCCGGGGTTCAATCTGTGCTACCAAAACAAGGGGTGGGGGGGAAGACTGCAGATACCTAGTCCAAGTCTTTAAGAACAGGAAAAAAATTCAGCATAAACAGAACTTTTTTCACACATATAGGTGTCTCTGGTTTTGCGCTGCAAAGAACTGGTCCAATTGGTGGAAAAGCCCAAGGCAGAGAGAACTCTGCCAGCTGCAACTCTTGATGTGGAAGCACATTTAGTAACCACTAATCAGTATGTACCAGACCTTTGAAGATGGGAGTAGGTATGCGAAGGGATTTCCAGGGTAAACAAATGCGAGAGGACACAAACCCTCCTCGCAAATTAAAATATAAATTTATATAGCATAGCTTTTCTCACCTAAAGCTTTTAGCAAATTTTAAATACTTTTAATAGTGTTGAAGAAACCCATTTTTCTTTTCAGAGCTGGGGACCGAACTCAGGGCCTTGCGCGTGCTAGGCAAGCACTCTGCCACTGAGCTAAATCCTCAACCCTGAAGAAACCTATTCTTGATGGGTGTAAATTGGTACAGCTCTTTCTGGAAACTGACAAGATCATTGTGAACCAAAGCTTATTTTCTTCTAAGGCCGGGAGAGGGAAAGAATTTTTATTATTTTTTCATCCAGTTCTGGTTTCTCTGATACCCGGTTATGTATTCATGGTGCTGGGGTTTCAACTGGGGTCCTCACGCATGCCAGCAAGTGCTCTAACCACTCAATTGCTCCAGCCCTAAAACAAAACTTTTGATTTAGCAATCATGCCTCTATAAATTTCCCACAAATATGTTCAAACACATGCACAGGAACATAAGGACATGGTTTGGTAGTACTAGGGATCCAATCTAAGGCCCCTGCACATTCTAGGAACGTCCTCTATCACAGGGCTACATCCCCAGCCCTTTTCATTTTGAAAACAAGGTCTTACTAAGTTGCTGAGGGCCTTGCTAAGTTGTGGAGGCTGGCCTGGAACTTGTGATCTTCCTGTCCAAGCCTCTGAACTCACTGGGATTACAGGCATAAGAATTTTGACACAGGGTCTCACTAAGTGGTCCAAGCTGGACTTGAACTTACAACCCTCCTGCCTCTGCCTCCCAGGAAGCTGTGATCACAGGTATGTTTCACTGTGCCTGGCTTACAGTATTGTTTTTAAATAGGGAAAACTATAGAACTAAGTGTCAGTAGCAACATAACTATGGTATTATTAATCATATTTTTTTAAAATTAGATCTATATACACTAAAGAAATGAAAGATCCAATGTGCAAATAACTAAATATATGTAAATACCTGTATGTACATGTATTTGTGTACACACATACATTCCTAGGTATCTATAGGGAAATTAAAACTTCACTTCCTTTTACATACCTATTTTGTAGTTGGATTTTTAAACAGATGCTTTCCTTTAGTTAATGTTTGGGAGTGTCCCCAAAGGCTCATGTGTTGAAGGCTGGGTACCAGCTGGTGGGGCTCCTGGGAGTGGTAGAAATGTTCGGAGGCAGGGCTGAGTTGGAAGAGGTAGGTCACTGGGGGCATGCCACAAGGCATATATGTGTCCCTTGTCCCACCCTCCCTCTGCTTCCTGGCCTCCATGAGGCCAGCAGGTTTGCTTCACCTGCACCGCCATGTGGTTCTGCCTTATCAGGGCCCAGAGCGATGAGGCCAACTGAGCGAGCTGTGAGTCACAGCACACCTCCTGTCCTTCAGCTGGACCTTTTCAGGAATGCTGGCACTCCCTTTACAACACAAAATATTGAAATAAATACAGAATGTTTCAAATGATACTGTGAATTTCTTGCCTGTTCATAGTTACATAGGTTTTCTCATATCAATTTATAAAAAGATCATTGCATTGACTACTAAATGGTGTGACTTATTTCAGCTATCACATCAGGTTAGTCTCGCATGAAATTTTTAAAATGCCTGCACATCATCTGAGAAAGTACCCTGGTCTACTTCGATGGGAATGAGAAGTCTCTTCTAGGAATGAAGTTCCCACTTCAATTTTCATCCCAAATGAAAGCCATCACTTCCCCTTCTCTGCAGATGTCCTTTGCATGGCATTGGTAAACCATATCAACAGCAGTCCTTCGGCTGTCAATTTTGATGCAACTCAAGACTTCCTAGGAAGACCTGGAAAGGACACAGCAGCTTCGTCCCATGTGGCAGGCTAGCTCCCGGGACCTACCTTTCTTCTTTGATTCCCCCATTATCCTGCTTTGAGCCAAGGCAGTTCCCAGGGCACTCTAGAACCAGACGGGGCTGGCAGCAGGTTTCTGTGGCCTGACATTTGGAAAACTGCTTTACTTCTGCATTTCAAAGGTCTCACCACCAAGATGGAACCAGCCTCTGAGGACTGTTATAAGGATTATTTACTGTAGCACAGCTAGTATGATTTTATTTCCACTGTATTTCCTCAGAGCCCAGTGGAACTTTACATCTTTATTTTATTAAGTTATTGTACAATCAAAATGCATGAAAAATAGTGATATGCATATATTCTTAAACCAGAATTACCCTCACATCACCCACACCCCAGTCTCTTGAATCTTCTATATTTCACTTCTACAAACAATATAAATGCTTAGGCTGAGAATTTTCCTGAACTGAATGACTGCTTAAGTGTTATTTGGATTGGGGAGGGGGTACAGAGTATGCGCTGCATTGTTGATTGTCTCCCTGATCCTTCCCTTTTCTCCCTCCGTCTCCCCCCACATACATATTTATAGCTGCCCTAGATTATATCTTTAGATTATTCCCATTGGGGAGGTTAGTGATTTCTGGGTGCTATCATTGTGTTTTCTTCAATTTCTGTCTTTTGTGAGCCACCCCTGCAGGTGAACAGAGCATTGAGCTTTCTTTCTCATTTGATTTTTTTAAAAAAAGAAAAACTTACAGGATACTTGCTACAAGGTAGGTATTTTTGTTAGCACATGGCGAATATTCTCTTAGTAACTTTATAAAGCGCTGTTTTTTATTTCTATTGGAAAGTGAAGGCAACTGTTTCACTTAGAGTACACAACTTGCCGAGCTCACAAGAATCCAGGCCCTGTGGCCCAGGTAGGGCCCTTGGTGCTCTGCCAGGGCTTCCCATGTGGCCTCCAGGGCAAGCCCTCCTGCAGCAGTGAGCAGGGCAGAAGGTGTGTCCTGACTGTAGACAGGGTACCAAGAGACAGTTCCTCTTCTGAAAGTTTCTCACACTTAGGCATTTGAAATCTGGCCAAAATGTGATTTCCAGTTTTAACATTATGAAATTATCCGGTACAGAATTTCCCTGTTAAAAGTGAAACTATTCCAATCCTAGATAATGGATTTGGGGCTGTAGGGAAATTGGCTGTTAACTATGTAGGTTAAAAAATGAAACTTCACAGCTTGCTTTATTTTTATCCTCTGCTGAGGCAAACAGAGAGACGCATACCTACACTGTGCTCCGACCCAGTGAATCTTACATTGCCATGGCCAGAGGTAAGTTCAAGTCAAACACAAATGTTTCAAACCCTGCCATCCACTGGGTAGAGTCACCCCAAAGTATAAGATGTTGTGACGTCAGAAGTATTAGACATCATGCGTTCAGGGGAACAGGAAATTCTTATTCTCAGAATCCCAAGCCAAGTCATCCAAAGTTTCCTGAGCAAGCCAATGCTACAGTCTAGTCCAACTCTATGGCACAGCTGCAGTGGGAAATATGAAATGAAAGTCTCCACGGAGAACCGACTTCCTCCTGGCTCTCGCCCATCTGTCATGGACAAATACTTTCCCTGAGCTCCAACAGAGGCAAGGGAACATTACGGACGCGTGAGAGGCCTGAAGCCTCCCACCTGTCGGGGTCAGCGTGACCCCAGAAGAGACTTCCCAAAGCTGCCAATGAGCAGAAAGGCACATTTCCACACCAGGGTGCAAGGCCCACGCACGGCCATGGGTGACTGGGGGATTTGTGCTGTCCATGTGCCCAGCACTACTGCAGGCCCTGCTCGCCTCTCGACAGCACTGAGGTACACACATTTTTAAACTCCTTACGCAGCTGAGGAAACAGATGGACAGCTGTTAAACCATCAGTCTATAATTTAAAACCAAATAATGGCTAGGTATCGGATTTTTACCCCCAAAATCTGGGGGGAAGAGCCCCTACCTCCCAGGAACTGTGTTCTCCCTCAGAGATCCTAGGACCAGAGGACCGAGGTAGGTAAATGCCAACAGGCCATCCTCCTGAGCACGGTTCTGGAAACCCTTTTGTGAGGATGCAGAAGATGGCTGTGTCTGACTTAGAGTCAAGTCTTATTCTCCTACTTAGTTGTAACTGGCACTATTCTCTTCACCTTCCTCCCTCCCATGATCAGATACAAGAGCTACTCCAAGTTCACAGAGCACAAACGTCAAGATGATAAACCTTAGGAAAGTTATGAGGAGACCAAGTCAAGATCACTGCCACCGAATTCATCTATTCAAATCACGGTAATTAGTGGCCAATACATTTGGACCCAAAGGGCATGTTAGCAACTCCCCCAAAGTCTAAATGTGAAGAGAGTAAAAAAGGGCCTCATTACAGAAGTAAGTGGTCAAGGGAAAATGAGGAAGGAAGCCCGGGTATAAGAAAGCGGAGCGTCGGCTTTACAGCTCTTCGTGGCTGAGCCAATGCCCACAGCAGTCGGAGGACTCGGAGCCGAGCATCCACCCAAACCAAGGTGAATTTCCATTTTTCTTATGAATGTGCTTGCATGCGAGAGGTGGGATCTGCAGAAGGAAAGTTAGTAGCCTGTGCACCACCAGCTAGGAGCCTAAGGGATTACATTAGGCACCGCACGCTGACCCACTGTCAACGCTTAGGTGGGGCTGTTTCACCACGGTATTCAAAGTGGCACTTGCGCATGGGGCAGAACCTGTCACGGGGATTTCATGGGGCTGGGAAGGTAATGGTTCTATTACAGCACAGAAAACCCATCATGTGCCTTCCCCATGGAGTATGGAGCGAGTGGAATAAAGGCAGGGTGTTTGCGTGCTACAGGA
Source organism: Aplodontia rufa (assembly GCA_004027875.1). Lineage (NCBI taxonomy): Eukaryota > Metazoa > Chordata > Mammalia > Rodentia > Aplodontiidae > Aplodontia > Aplodontia rufa. The sequence goes on from PVKS010012830.1 coordinate 29,834, forward strand.
CTAAAGCTTGCTTCTTGAAAAGCATCATCCACAAATCACCAAGCACCTTTGTTTTCCTTTGCTTTGTCTATGCTCATCCATGCCAGCCAACACTGGAGCCTGTCAATGCCACGGAGATGCACAGCCTCAACGGCTCTGAGCGCTGCCCCAGAGACACCCGGATCACACAGCTGGTGTTCCCCACCCTCTACGCTGGAGTCTTCCTGGCAGGCGTCCTGCTGAACACACTGGCCCTATGGGTGTTCCTCCACATCCCCAGCTCCTCCACCTTCACCGTCTACCTCAAGAACACTCTGGTGGCTGACCTGATAATGACTCTTACACTTCCTTTCAAGATCCTCTCGGACGCACACCTGGGCCCCTGGCAGCTCAGAGCTTTCGTGTGCCGCTTCTCGTCCGTGGTCTTTTATGAGACAATGTACGTGGGCATCCTGCTCCTGGGCCTCATAGCCTTTGATAGGTTCTTCAAGATCATCAGACCTTTCGGAAAGTCTTTCGTAAAAAAGCCTGTTTTTGCAAAAGTGGTCTCTGTCTTCATCTGGTTCCTTCTCTTCCTCATCTCCCTGCCAAATATGATCTTGAACGAAAGGGAAGCAACACCAGTGTCCGTGAAGAAGTGTGCGTCCCTGAAGGGTCCTCTGGGGCTGCGATGGCACCGGCTGGTGAACTACATATCCCAGGGGATTTTCTGGACGGTCTTTGTCCTAATGCTTCTGTTTTATGTGGTAATTGCAAAAAAAGTTTATGATTCTTATAAAAAGGTCAAAAGTAAGGATAGCGCCAACCAGAAGTGGCTGGAGGGGAAGGTGTTCGTCATCCTGGGCGTCTTCTTCTTGTGCTTCGCTCCTTTTCATTTCGCCCGAGTTCCCTACACTCACAGCCAAACCGGCAGGATGGACTGCGCCCTGGAGAACCACCTCTTCATCGCTAAGGAAACTACTCTCTTTTTGGCAGCAACTAACATTTGTATGGATCCCTTAATATACATATTTCTATGTAAGAGATTTACGGAAAGGTTGCCATGCGTGAGAGGGAGAAAGGCCGCAGCTCCAAACCAGGAACAGCACAGCAGCCAGACGGACCACATAACCCTGGGCTGACAGCTGCAGGCCTGGCTAACTTCCATTCAGTGACAAGTAGTGGCGAAATCGCTTGCTTGGAAACCAAATTTAAGCAGTTAAAGAAAAGAGGCAGGAACAAATGCTTTCTCACAGTTTGTGACCCTGGGTGTACAAAAAAGATCACGTAAAATTTAACTCCACGAAGACCTGTTCCAAAGGAGAACGAGTGGGTCACCTTGAAGAGGAAGCAGCAGGAAGGGAAGGCCTCTAGAGGGCGCCTTTTCAGGAACAGTTGCTCACTGGACACAGCCCTGAAGCTGCCCCTGCAAACATCCTCTCACATTCGTTCGCACACAGGATCCAAATGTTATGCTCCTGCAGCCCCCAAACATTACATCCTGACAGACAAAACCCACCTTCTGAAGTCCACTGGCAAGAGGCGAAGTCAGGGTTTGAAAAGGATGCCAGACAGGAGTCTGAGGATCCCAGGGAACGGGGCTGGATTCCTGGAGCAGGAATTCCCTGCCCCACAGTAACGAAGGGCCTGCCCTGCTTCCAACCATTCTCCAGAGCCACTGAGCTCTGCAGCAGGGAGCGTGTGACTCAGCAGAACTCTCCTGGGCCAGCGTCCACACCACTGCCCCACCATCCAGTTGAAAATGATTACTTCTCCCTCTGTCTGGGGGTGTGTTAGGGTCCTCATGCAGATGTCCCCTCATAACCAGCTGCAGTTCTTACTGCACCTCCCGAAGGCGGGGAGGATTCCTGAAAGGCAAGTTTAAAGGGGAAGGTACTGTTCTTGGCACATGTGACTGATGATGTTGCTGGCCCATGGTCAGGAGATTCACCCTGGGCATTTTCAAAGTCTACTTATCCTTCTTTCCCTGGATTGTGGGTAAAGGGGGAAAAAAGTAGACTATGATATCTGGGATTGTGGATGCTGATTTATGTCTCAGAGACAAGGCAGGAAGGAGAGTCATCCTCTGTAGACATGCCACTAACTCCAACACAACCATGGCCAGGTGAAGCCCAGCTGGCCTCCAATGGCCTCAAAGGCCCTTGCTCTTGCCTCCCTTTCTGGAGGCATCTGCTAACTGCCGTCACACCCCTCGAACTTTAAGTCTTGTATGTACCTGTCAGAACATGCCCGGCTTCTTGACCCTGTGCCACTGCTATGCAAACCTCCCTTTGACTCACCTAGAAAACTCTTGCTCATCCACAAAGCCCTAATTTGCCATCAAATTAGGACTCCACAGACTCTCACCAGCCATTCTCCCACCACCTCAACCAGTCACTCCATCTGAGTTGCCATAGCTCAGTTATCCTGCTTCTCACTCTGCCCTGCCATCACCTGCTCAAACAGATACGTACCCTTTAAATAACCTGTCTTATTGCAGTGTTTAATAAATCAAATGAGCCTAATATTTACAAACTAGAGAAGCAAAAAGTCAATTCTCATTGGTATCATCAAAGGATGGTGTAAACTTCTTCAAATGAAGGCTCCAGCTCTTCCATTGTCCAGACTTACACACAGGACTCTGGGGTGCCCGTGTCCTGGTTGCCCTCCTAAGGTACATATGCAGGGCTGGGGGTGCCGGTGTCCCTGGGTTGCCTTCCTTAGTCTCACATGTGGGTGCCCAAGGGTGCTGGTGTCCCTGGGTTGCCCTCCAAAGGCTCATACACGGGGCCCAGGGGTGCTGGTGCCCATGGGTTGCCCTCCTGTTCACACGTGGGGCCCAGAAGTGCAGGTATCCCTGGCTTGCCCCCTAAGGCTCGCACACAGGGCCCAAGGGTGTTGGTGTCCCTGGGTTGCCCTCCTAAGGCTAATGTGGGGCCCTAGAGGTGCCAGAGTCCCTGGGCTGCCCTCAGGCTCACACGTGGGGTCTGGGGGTGCAGGTGTCCCTGGATTGCCCCCTAAGGCTCACACATGTCCCTGAGTTCATGAGGGCATGAATGATCCGGGGTGAAGCAGGGCCCCTCAATGGTTCTGGTGCAGCTTTGGGCTAAAATCCGGCAACAATTCCGTTCCAAAGCTACTGACAAAATGCTTTAGTCATGCACTGTTGGTACTGGTTAAGGAGAATCTGCAACTGCGGTTCACTGCAATCTCCGAAACTCCTTTAGAAAGTGCTCTTGATGTCTGACTTTCTTTCCCTCATATAAAATAGTTGAATCAGCATCACTGTTACAGCCATCACCAACTCTACATGTCTACAGAGCACTTCACACAATCACACAGGGACGCCAACATCAGCACTAACATTACAAACCGCAGCTAAGCTGCCTTTGTGAACTCTGCTTGTGCTGTGACCTGTGTCTCACAACTAATGACACCTTCAAGCTCCTCTGAATGTGGGTGCAACTGATATATACGACTTGTTAGAAGTATCTTCCCAGACAAAATTTCAAATGCAAACCTGCCTTCCATAAACAAATATTCCATTCACTATCATCAACAGTAGAATGCTGATCTGTATGAGAAAATATTATTAAGTACTTAAAGGGGGCTGGAGAGGTGGCTTAGTGGTTTCGGTGCATAAGTGGGAGGACATGGGTTCGAACCCCAGCATCCCGTACACAGTGAAGTGTCAGAGCAATGAAAGCCACATGAAAAACTAAATGACACTGATTCTTTCTCTGTCCCTCTTTTTTTTTTGGGAGGGGGACTTAGGAGACATAGAGCTATCCTAAAAGTGACATTCACAGAACTGAGAACTTTCCAAACCAGCAATCACAAGCCCTGAGTTCTAGAACACTTATAGGATGGAATGATACAAAGCAGTCGCCAAGGCGTAGCTGCAGCGTATGAACTCGGAACACCTGCGTGCATTTGTCAAAAGGTGAAACCTGATTGCTTTTACTGGATCAATCAGGAGCCATCTTTCCAATACTCTCCAGGAGGGAAAGGGAGGGAGTTTAGAGAAAGCAAGGAAGATGGCTGAGGTGGGGAGGGGAAGCACAGCCTCAGTGAGTCCAGCTCAGGAAGTGAGAAGGCACATCATTGCGAAGAAGGGATTTCCTCCTGCAAGATCACAGCCATCTCAGCAGATCCTGCAGGGCAGAGCAGCCCGAGCCCAGCAGCACCTAAGGAAGCCATAGTGGACAACAGCCCCACTGAGCGCAGAACCGACAAGCCATGTGAAGTCCCAAGGGGGACACTTGACACTCTGGGCTTCACACAGAGGTAATAGGGATACAGGACATGTGCTATCTACACTCACAACCTAGGAGTACCAAAATCGCCCGGAGAGATATTAAGCCCACTCTGGGGTGTCTGATCCAGTGGGTCTAGGGAAGGCTGGGCACAGGCTCCTAGGTGATACTGATGCCACAGATGTGAGCCGCATAGCGAGAACCCTATGTGCTCAACATTCCTTGTGGTCACACCTCGATCAGGATGGACACAGCACAGCTCTTGCATGTCCAAGAGCTGGCTGGGTCCCCTGGAGATTGAGTCCTGAGTTCTTGTGTCAGGGAGAGTGAGGTCTCGGCCAGTTGGAGAGGTCATGCCTGTTCCCGGCGTCTTCCGCTCCTCACCAGGTACTGGCACAAAGGGGAAATCAGGGCTGCTGGCTGGTAAGGACAGCAGAAAAAGCAGGTCGCATTACCACCGACAGCTCCAGGCAGGCATGCAGAGCCCTTCAAACATCCATCTCAGCTAACGGACCCGGGAAGCCAGTGAAGGGCTATCACTATTTCCATGTCAGAGATAAGACACTGACAAGCTGAGAGGTTAAGCAACCATGGGGTCACGTAACCTGCAGGCAGCAGGCCTGGGGTGCTCACTCCAACTCTTCATTTTCCTTTATCTCAGATCTCATGTTCTCAAAAGCAAGCTTCGGTCTCCTAGACTATTTCCTGTGAGTTTCATGACTTCCATAGCCACCCCCATATTCTCCAAAAACAACACATCCATGTGAGGGCTGACAGCAGCCCAGGGCCTGCTGGCTGAGGACCCCCTGGATGTCTTCTGAACGCCAGCTATGTGCCAGGCACCGTGCTGGGCATGCCCAGGGCATATCGTGCAATTCTTACAACCCTACGAGGCAGAGAGGATTAGGTTTCACGCTGGGAAGAATAGAACACTGAAAGTGAGGCACCAACAGCCACACCCTTGGGCACGGCACCCATCAGCATGCAGGCAGGGACCCGAGCCAGCACCTGACCACCCTGCTAGGCTGCCTCCCTGGCTGCCCACCAGGCTGAAGGGACGGATTCCTCAGGATGTCATCAGACCCAGCAGGGGGAAGGGTGAGGAAGTGGCCCCTGGCAGCAGGAGGGAGAGCTCTCCATGCACACAAGCCTGAAAGCCTCGAGCAGCAAGGCTCCACAGGGCACCTGGGGACTCTAGAGGATAAAGGCCCCAAGTGGTGCCATGTTTGCCTCACGGACATCCTTTTGTCATCAACATAGCACGGGGTACTGGTAAGGAACACGGTGAGCAGAGACGCGGCACATGGGGAGAGGCATGAGCGCCTGACCCAGGGCCAAAGGGGAAAGCTGGCCGATTCCAACTGGGGAAACTGAGGATGCGCTCGCTGGAGATGAAAGTCTGAACTGGAGCTTGAAAGAGGAAGCAAGTCCTGGAAAGGGAACACAGCTGCTGCCAAGTCGGGAAGGTCAGCAAAGGAGAGCGCGGGGGGGGGGCATCTGGAACTTGACACGTGGAGAGCCAGGCCAGCAGAGCCAAACACGGCCAGGGCTCTGGAGACAGGGCCAGACCAGAGGCCACGGGAATGATCTTTCCCCAGATAGGGAGAGGATAAGGAAGAGGGCCTGGCAGGTCACACTGCGCAAGTCTAAGGACCTGGGGCACAGCAGACAGAAGAGGAACGGGAAGATGCTGGGGTGGGGGAGGGTAATCCAGTGTACAGGAAAACAAGGGCAAGAGCATCCAAGAGGAAGTGACAGTCAGCAGAATCAGGCCCTCCAAGGAGGCCAAATGTGACATGCGTCTAAGACTGAAAAATCAGGGGTGACCTTAGGGCATGGGTGGCTGGAGCCATAAGCACAAATGAGCTCTCGTTCACCCACACGACAAGTCCGTTGAGAGGTCCACTGAGGAAGAGCAGTGGTTGTGGGAGTGAGGCTCTTCCAAGGGTCCGCGGGAGCAGGTGGAGCAGTTCCTCTCCAGGCTGCGAAAGCAGAGACTCCGCCCTGCTGACGCAGGACTCAAAGCCCAGGTGTCACCATGGGGACAGGACCACCCTCAGACCTCCAGGACCCCTATTCCAACATGAAGTGCTTGGAGGGAAAGGAAGGGAAGGCCTGGGTGAAAGGGAGAAAGGGGGACACTCAAAGCAAGGAGGTGGGCCAGAGTTCACACAACTCCTGTACCTCACTTAGCGCGAGCCTCGTGGCTCCTGTAATCAACTAAGCCTGAGGGTGCGCTCCCCCAGACACAGCAGTGGTATACCTGGGCTTTCAAACTGCAGTTAAGCTGGGAGTTGCACGTGACTTTACCTGTGACATCCACCTGCAACAGTTTTATCGAATCTGCATGCTGGAGTGGCTTTGTTCAAATATAAGCTAATGCATGAAGTGTGTGTCTTCACTCCATTAACCATGGAGAACGAAGCTCAGAGCAGCGACCCGTGGAAACCCCTCCCCATACTCTCCTGTGGGTGCCAGACACACGGCCCCATCCTTCCCACTGTTTCCAAGTCCCGAGTACATGGTGCTAACATCCTCGGTAGAAGAGAAAACTAAACAGATTACAGGAAGTATCTTGAGGAGTGCTTGCTCGCTGTTGGGAAAATGAGGAGCTGTCCAGGAAACCAAAATATTACAGATGCACCTTGACCCGAGGTGAGGTGGGTTCTGATCATTCCAGCTTCAGGGTGGACAGGCTCCCACCCCATGCATTCACCTCCGCACTCTCCCTTGGTCTTCCAACAGGAACGAAGTGCTGCTATTCCGTCCATGCCAATCAAGCTCCAAACATTGTAGGATCTGCCTTGTGCATTCTCAGCATCACCTCTTATGGGAGGCGTCCCCACGAGTGACTTCCAACAGGGAAGGTAGAGGCTCAGCTATCTTTCATTTGTCAGTGATCGAACCTAAGGGCATTTGACCACTGAGCCAGATCCCCATTAAGACAAGGTTCTCACTAAATTGCTTAGGGCCTTGCTAAGTTGCTAAAGCTGGCTTTGACCTTGCAGTCCTCCTGTTTCAGGCTCCACAGCTGCGTGCTCCACCACGCGTTGTGAAGCTCAGCTTTATTAATGACCACAGTAAACATGACACAGTCTCTAACCATCCTTCCCTTACATTCACCATTACACAGGAAGTTGTCAAGCCAGGAAGGTAAGTGCTCCATGTGAAACAGACCTAACAGATGCAAAACACTTCATTCAAGCTCAGGGACCCAAAGATAGCCAGCTCACGGAAGGTATATTAAAGGGGTTGTGATGATTACAGGGCTCCTGGATGTCAGTGCACATAGATGGGCCAGTGAGATCTGGGGAAGAGCTCACTCCAAACCCTGCTGTGCGCTCAGGCAACATGGAACAGACACAGGATTGGAGAGAAATCCCCTAGAGCTACGCTTCAGTGACAGCCCTGTGTGTCAGTTTTGAAATGAGTTAGTGTGCTACAAAAGACTCCAAAAGCCTTCATTAGCCTTTTCCTCCAAGAAGGAATGGATACGTCTGAGATTATGGTGACAGAGAAAACTGAGGCTACCATACAAATGCTGGGCCCTGTCTCAAGGTCACACCAATGCAGAGGACGAGAAAAGGGAGGAGAGAAAGAAGTCCCAAGGGGAAACCACCAGCAGGCTAAGCAAGTCTGGATGACACCAGTGCCCAGTGGCTCTCCCCAAGAGAGTGGCAGGGGGTGAAGGGTCACCCCAGGACTGAGAAAGCCTATAGAAACCCTCACCTAATTCTGCTTCTTTGAAAGATGTGAGAAACACCTGCTCCCTCCACCACCCCTCCACCCGGTGCTTTTCTAAGAATGTTTTGAAAAAGAGGTTGGGGATTTAGCTCAGCCCTGGAAAAAAAGAAAAAAAAAAATGTTTTGAAAAGTCAATGAGGTTATAAGAATTCTCATCCAAATTTCTATGAATAAAGGGGAATTTCATTTTATAGACACAGAAGCCAAGAAGAGTTGAATGAGCCACCCAATATTCCAGAGAAAAATCGAGTTTGGTTCTAGGACCTTTCAATTAGTAATCTAACAAACAGGCTCATATCTAAAAACAGATTGCAGGCATTCCCCTCTGATGCCGAATTCAAAGCCCTGAGCTAGATTCCAGGCCAACAGGTCTGAATGCCTCAGGAACATTTAAGCACCCCTTGCTACACATGCCACTGGGCAAACAGCCAACAGACTCAACCACTTCTCCAAAGCCAAGAGCAGCTGGGCATAGCAGCACAAGCCTCTAATCCCAGAGACACAGGAGGCTGAGGCAGGAGGATCACAAGTTCGAGGTCAGCCTGGGCAACCTAGCAAGACCCTGTTCCAAAAGAAAAAAAGGGCTGGGATGTAGCTCAGTTGTAGAGCACCCCTTGGTTCAATGCCCATAAAGAAAAAAAAAAAATAACACTAAGAGGATTAAAGAAAAAATAGAAAAGCAGAGGGATCAGCCTAAAGAATAAGAGTCTAAAAGGCATAGAACTGCAGCACGTGATGACCGACCGCACTCCAGTTAAAGAAAATCTAAAGTATTGGAAAACGTCAAATTTTTAATGCGGACTATTTCTGAATTTATTGTGTCAGCATTAATACCTTGTCCGATAATAGTATTGTGAAAAAGAAAATATACCTTGATTTTGGGGAAAAACAGGCTAAAATATGATCCATTCATTCCAATGACTACAACTTAAAACTCATTTCCCCCCCAAAAAAAAATCTGTCTGTGGGTGGGGGTGAAGTGCATGTGAAGAAACCCCACGGAAACCGAGGTGAACTACTCTTTCGCTTTGCTCGTAGGATTTACAGCTTAAAAACAACACCAGAAGGAAATAACATGACTCATGGTTAAAACGGAATTTTTTTTTTTAAATGTAAGCATTATGGTCATACTCAAGATGTTGTCTTATATTCAAAATAAATTTGAGATTTGTAATGGCTAAACGACATTTCTACAGCAGCTGTCATGCACTTACTAGGATCTTCCAATGAAACAGCAAGATAATTATTGCTATAAAAATCTCCCAGGGCTTTTATGAAATGTGAGACTTGCTATTAAAAAATCAGAAAAAAACAAAACTGCAGGTTTATCTTTCGATGATGTGAACACTAACAAAGTTATGGGCTGTTTACTGGCTGGTGCTCTAAAAGAGCTGCACTTTTTCATGACTAAACGTGCAAGACTTCCCTCTTCAAATGTTAGGTAAGAAGAGCTTCAACAAGCCCTGACTGGAGACTGGCATAGAGTACTTTGAGATTACGGGCTCAGAGGCTGCCTCCTGTTAACGCTTTCATTACCAGACTTAGTGGGGACTGTTGTCCCCTAGCAGGGTTCACCCGATTACCAAGGAAAGGGGAGGCCTATTCTGTCCCAAGCCCCTCCCGCATAGCCACCGCACATAGGGGAACACTTGGACACAGGAATCTGGACGGGTCTTCAGGATTAGAGGGCCAATCCCAACCCTTTCACACTTCACCTTTTCTCAGACTTCAAAAAAAAAAAAAAAAACAGTTAAGAGGCTGGAACAGTGGCTCAGCAGTTACAGCGCTTGCCTGGCATGTACGAGGACACAAGTTCGAACCCCAGCACCACATACGCAACAACGTGTCGGAGCAATGAAAGCCACATAAACCAAGTAAAATGATTCTCTTAAAAAAAAAAAAAAAAAGTACTTAAAACCAGGTGATGTAATATTGAGTTATGAAAGCATTTTCCTTTCACATTTATAATAAAAAAAATCAAAACCATCAGCCACTTTTTAGAAAGGAATTTTCCTTAAAGAAAAAAAATCAGTATTAAGTTCACTGAGCCAAATAAGTCAACCCAGGTATTAAAACTGCCTGTATTCTTGTAAAAGCCACCTGTCAAATGTCTGCCCTCATGAACTCCCTACTAGATATTTCCACTGGAAATTTGGGATGATGCACCTAAGGACATGCAGACGAAGTCTCTGTTCAGACTCCTTTGGAGGGGGCTAACGGGATGACCCCCCTTTTTTTTCTCTCCCAGGGCTGAGGACCAAACTCGGGGCCTTGCACATGCTAGGCAAGCGCTCTGCCACTGAGCTAAATGAGCCCCCTTTGAATTAAGACTGGCACATCGTTGTTCTGGCAGTGAGCTTTTGAAGAACGAGCAGCGTATCATTCATTACTTATGCACACTGATAAAAAGCGCAATCCAAGAAGGGCGAGTCTCCCCAAAGCAAGGTCTGCAGGGCATAATGCTTGTGCTCCGCAGGCTGGGACAGGTTGCCCACACTACAGACTCTGTGGAACGGAGACCCAGACCCAGTCGAGGACTGTTGGCCACCCTGCTGGATTTAACAACCCTGAGCCCTTGGTAAGCTGGCTGGGTTTTATTCAGAGACCTCTCCCAGGACTAGCTAATGATCCATAACACTCTGCCCCCCAAAGAGAACGGAAACACGTTGCAATTATAGTTTTGTATTTAGAAAAAGGCAGCTGAAGGAATA
>PVKS010012830.1:40602-52715 GCA_004027875.1 Aplodontia rufa
TTTTTTTTTTCATTTTGAAAAACATTCATGGGATTCAGTGAATCAGCCCCTAGTTATCTTTATTTTAAAATATTTGGAATATTTATACTTACGTGTAAAAATAGGTCTATACATTTCAGATTCTGAAATAAGACTACCGGTTTCCAAAAGATATTATAGTGAGAGATAGAATCACTTTTAGTTTTTTCATGTGGCTTTTGTTGCTGGACACTTTGTTGTGTTCACATGCCAGGTTTGAACTCAGATCCCTGAGCATGCCAGGCAAGCACTGTAACTGCCAAGCCACAGTTCAAGCCCCGTATAATAAAGAATTTCTCATGAAATATATTTTGTCCCTTCTAATCCGGAATTTACCCAGCCGGAAGGCTATAAATACTATTTTCAAATTAGCAATAGAACGCTTCCCCTTCATCCTCAAAAAAAAAAAAAAAAAAAAAAAAAACGAGACAGAAAACCAGCGGATCCACAGATGGGGTCTGACTGGCAGGTCCCAGCCTGAGACTCCATCGCCCACTCCTGGCTTCTGACTTTCGCAGTTCCAGCCCTCTGCTGCTCCAGGTGAGTCACCGTCTGATTCCTGCAGGTTCAGGAAACGCACTTCCCCAGTCTACAAATCGCACCTACTCTTCCATGTGAGTCATTCGCAGTAGTGAGAGCCAGTCCCTCCAGTTGTGCCCGGGCAGGTGAGTGGGAAAGGGTGCCACCAAGGACCCTGTCCAGAGCTCCTGGCAGGGAGCAGCAAAGATGCTGGCCTTTCACACTTCGCCAGCAAGCCCACCTCTGTGCCAGCCTTAGCTCCAGGCCGATCCTCACTGCAGGTGAGGCTCCTGCCGCAGCCAGAGGACCTGCCGTGGGTGAATGGACTGCCAGCCGCCACAATGAAAGGTAAAGGAAACACTTCCAATCTTCCTAAATGCGTGGTGGATGACACTGACTCAGACTGATTCTGCTTCTCCTTAAACCGGAGGTTTGAGGGAGAAGAAATTGGATGTGGGCTGCATCAGATACGTGGCCCCCTGGGAGGCACTGCATCCTGGAGGGCACCCAGGCTTCGGCCCCCGCTCCCTAGGCAGAACACACAGGCTGCCTGCTGCCTTCCCAGGGTGGCCACCTCTTGGCAGGCACTTTTACTCAGTGGGTTGTTTTCCACATTTGCTTTACAACACGAGTAAAATCCAATGCCCCTTATGATTGTTCTGCAAGTCCCAAAACTTAAGTGTTTACTCTTTCGTCCATATTGTTTAAAAAGCGATAAGAAATAGGAAAAAGATTTTTTGTCCCTGTTGCCTCACTTCAACAGAAAGAATCTCAATCTTTTCACTGTGCCACCAAGAACAGGACGGACTTCATTCTGATGCCTTGAGGTAGCATGTTAGAACAGGCCGGGGAGGCTCGAGACGCCGGCCCCGCACCCGGTCAGGCAACCGCCCAGCAAGGAAAAGAGAGCAAGAGGGAGCTTCCACTCTTCTGAACTAGAATAAGGACTGGGACCCATGCAGTCCCAGGCTTTCGATTCTGCACACAGAGACCACTTCAAAGTTACCATGAGTGGTGTATTTGTTGTTCAATGTACGTTTCTACAGGTGTTCCACATCTGTGCTGTTGGGACGAAAATGGGTTAAATGACGGATGAGCTCAGGGCAGAGCCAGCCTTCTTGATTTCTTTAGCTTTGTCTCTGATAGAATTTTATACCATATTCTCAAGGAGAATCTGCAGTTAGGTAGAGTAATATTTCTAATGAGGATTTTCTTTTATAATTCTAATTTGAGACTTCAATGTATAAGCAAGATGAACAACAAAATTTGGCTCTACGTTGTTGTATACTGGGTACAAGCCAGGCACCTTGGTTAATCGTATTATTTCTGCCAATTCGAGGTTAACTGTCTCTGTGAAGCTAGGGAACAAAGACATGCTCTTAGTCCCCTCCTCAGATCATTGTTCCCATACCCCTTTGAAGAATGCTGCTTCAGGCCCACACAAGAGCAAGGGGGGCAGAGGTGCAAGCCAGCTTCTGAATTGTCTTTTTAAGGTTGCAGCCTAGAAGCCCAGGCCGGTGTTGCATGCCTGTAATCCCAGCGACTTGGAGGCTGAGGTGGGAGGATCACAGGTTCAAAGCCACCCTCAGCAGCTTAGCAAGACCCTAACAACATGGCGAGACCCTTTTACAAAATAAAAATAAAAAAGGGCTGGGGATGCGGCTCAGTGCTTAAGCACCCTTGGGATGCAGCCTAGATAAAGTATTTGGTGAGAAGATCATCTCCATTTCATGAGGACACTGACGTGTTTTTAGTGAGGTGCTCCGCAGAGGCACGTAGGGAAGGAGGCAGTGTCAGAATGCACGCTCTTGCTTAGGCTGTGCCTGCAGAGCTGGCCACCTCTTCCCACTTCCTGATACCTAGCCTTTCACTCCCTTAAGAACAAAACAAAGCCTCATGCTAGCTCTAGGAGGATGCCACAGATATCTAAGAGGAGATTAGAATGGCCTTTTCTTGGTAAGCTACAAAACCGAGAAAAACTACAAAAGCCTGTGAAGTTCCTCAAAGCCCAATAAAGTGTAGTGAGGGCAGGAGAGAAGCGAGGAGAAACCTGGTGAACCCACTCCGCAAGTCTCCAGGGAAGAACCTCTGCACAGGCATGAGACAGTGGCCTGGCTTTTGCGTGAAAAACCCAGGGCTCCAGCAAAATGGCCTGGGTCTGGGGACCGACTGGGCCAGTGGTCATCAGGGTGACTCGGGCAACGCTTTGAGTCCCCAGAAGTCACCTCCCTCACTCGCAGGTAGTGAGGGGATCTGATCACCTGGTGGAGGCCCCTTGCACCTCTGGACTCCCCTGACCCAGGTGCTGGGGTGCTGAGGCTGGTTATCAAGGAACCCAAGGCTCAGGCCAAACACAGGACTGCTGGAGGGGAAACGGAAGGGCCAAAAGAGAGGTCCACCCAGGTCTGTCCCCAGCCAGCACCACGGTGTTTGCCAAACCTCAGCCTCTCTAGGTCTTGGGTTCTTCCTCTGCAAGGGGACAGGGTCACAGCATGCGCCCCCTTTCTTGGTGGGGAGGTTTACCAGTGCAGGGACCAACTGTGGCAGAGGCCAGAGGTGAAAGTCACCCTGCTGTTAAAAGCCAGATGAGATGAGCCAAGGGAGAATTTCAAGGTGAACAAGAATGGAGACTCCAATCTTCTGCTTCAGGCCAGAGGATGGACCAGGCTCCTATCTGACCTGGAAGTGATTTCCAAACTTGCCACCTCCTTCATGGCAACGCACGTCAACAGAACACATAACCTCCGCCCTGAACCTAACCAGCACATTTTGTCTCATTGACATTCTTATTGACCAAAAATGAAAGCATCTACCCCAATCCACATTTACAGCACAACGCTGGGCTCCCGCTGGCACAAGGCAGTGCGCTCGTTCACATCAGTGCTTCTTTTCTCTTCCGTTGTAATTCTGAAGAACTTATTTTGCGAGGAGAGAGTAAGTGCGTCAATGATCCTTTCTTCTTGTTTTGGTATGTTGGAGATGGAACCCAGGGTCTTGGGTATGCTAGATGAATGCTGCCGCTGAGCGACACCCCAGGCCCACTTTGGTGAGGATCACGTAGGATCTGTATGGCACAGGGCGCCCTCCTAGCCCCGCAGAGGCAACCAGCATACCCTGATAGCTTGATGTGCGCCAAGACCACAGAACCCCCCATACCAGGCATTAGAGGAAGAACTCACACAACTTTGAGGTGCCTACTATTAGCACTACTTTATAGCTCAGCAAATTGAGGGTGGAGTAGACCAGGAAGACAGCTCAGGCCAGAAGCATGGCTTCAGCCAGCCTGTCTCTTATTCATTACTAAGTTCAGAGCAAACTCATTTGCTACAAGTTCTCTCTTTGTGGGTAGTTTAGCAAATAAAATAATGTGGATTTACAGTGTATTTGCTGTACTATGTGACTACAGTAAATAACAATGTTGTCAGGCATGGTGGCACACGCCAGTAATCCCAGCGACTCAGGAGGCTGAGGCAGGAGGGTCCCTTGTTTGGGGCCAGTCTCAGCAAGTTAGTGAGCTCCTCACCAACTTAGCAAGATCCTGCCTCAAAGTTTAATAATAAAAAGAACTGGTGATATGGTTCAGTGGTTCAATGCCTCCCAGTTCAAACCCAATACCAAAACCAAACAAAATCGCTGGGTGCCTTAGGTGGGCAGCACCTGGCAACCAAGCTGAACCTACTTTGCTTCCTAGTTTTCCCAAAGGGGACATCAGACTCCACTCAGCATTTAACACCCAGTTCCTGTGGAGGCAATGACAGAACCAGTGTCAGGAGAGCTGTGCTCTGACTCACTTGTGTTTAAATCCAGGCCCTATCCTCGCTAGCTGTGGTCACAGGATAAGCTCTGATGCTGGGACAATTCTTATCTCCACTCAAATGGCATCTGGACATTGAGTTCTTATTAAATGCCTATGAGGACTGATTTACAAGGGGAAATGAAGGCACATAGGGGCTAGATAATCTACACAAGCACATATATCTGAAAGTTGACTCCAGTGTCCTTTCAATGATTTAAAATGCATATGAATAATTTAGAACAGCCCTAGCTGCACAGGAAAATCAGCCAGCACCCACCGAACCCTTTAGTTACTATTGTCCCTCCTCTTCCTAATCAAAGAGGAGCATACACTTTGGAGCTGCCAGGGGAGGGTTTCTCTGCAGCCTGAACAAGTTCTTAGGTGCACAGGCTACTGGCTTTTGGCCACCAGAGCAATGCTTTGGAAGACACAGAACAGAGTGAGACCCTGCTAGTCAAGTCCAGGAGTCCAGAGGGTACCCTTGGCTAAGTGCAGGAAGATGTGGTGGCCCCAAAGCAAACCAAAATAGCAAGCAGCAGAAACAAAATAATCCAAGGCCCTGCGCTACAGGAGCTAACAATGTGGCTGAACAAGGAAAACTGCTCATAGAATGAACACACTCGGGAGTTCGGCGGGTGGCTCTCAGGCCGAGAGCTGACAGCCCAGCGCCAAGAGGTGTTGATAGTCTACCACACGCCCGGGTGCACGCCCTGCCAGTCCATGCCTGCTCCTCCTCACACCTACTAGACTCAAATTCTAGATAAAAACGAAAATAAATCATCTTAAATAAACTAAGAAGCAAAGTGGAGAAACTGCACCACTGTGCACTGGATATATGTGCTAAGAAGCCATCATCAGGTGGCCCGGTGCGTTCCCGGGCCTGCGGGAACACACCACCTTTAAGCGAGTCAGCAGCCTGCACTGGGATGAGACTGTCCGAGGATCCCTGGTCTTGAGAACAGTGTTCCCTTAGGCTTGCTAGGAAGTTATCATTGAAGTCTGTAAAATGCTTGGTCAAAACAACCAAGAAAATAAAGGTAGTTGTGATTCTTCACTTTCAAGCTGATTTATAATCTTTGAGTCTGGCAGGAATGAGGAGGAACAAGTTTGGACAGGAAGGCCACCATCCCAAAGAGTGTAGCACAATGAATGAAGGAAACAGCAGTGAATGCCATCCCAAGGATAGGCGGTTACTGCTTGGTAGCACCATGCTGTGTCAGCAGGACCATCCAGAAGGTCTTCCTGTATCCCTGCGCTAGCATATGCCAGTGCCTCTCAATATTACCTTCTCCATTCACCTAAATGATCATGCACCATTCACGCTATTAAAAACAACAACAAAATGCAAAAAACTACTCGCTCCATGCCTGCAGCCCTAGCACAATATTTCAAGTATGAGCTGTCTTTCATCCTAGACCCAGAAACACTGGGTATCGGATACGCACCCAACCCTGTAGAAAGACATGCTGGGACACAGCAGGGTCTGTTCGCATTCACCTTACATCCATACGAAACTACAAATCTATTAGGCATAATCAACTGGCCGGTAAAGAAGCCAGCTGGAGCTCTCGCAGCTGCAGAACCCTGATATGTAAGTGCCAGGCATGCTGACCTGGCTATGGAGGTGGGATGAGACAGCATGACTTGATGGGGCCCAGGTACATGAGCCCTTTAAGTATTTTCACCTAACTGCCATTTCTTCACAATTACCTTAGGAAAACCTTTGTGCCCCTTCTCCCCAGTATACTGATTCTAATTATAAGAACTCCCCTAGCATTGGACCTATTACCATGAACCATGTGAAAATGCCCATTTTGACCTAAAGTATGAAAACATTTTCCTATGGTCCAATCTCATCCATCGGCACCAAGGAATAAGAAACTTTGGAGCTTCTGAAAGCACACACATTCCAAATCCATTCTATGTGTTCCAAAGCCCCCTTTAAAAGCACATGGATTTTGGGGGCTGGAGCAGTGGCTCAGCGGTTTCGACGCTTGCCTGGCAAGCGCGAGGACCCGGGTTCAAACCCCAGCACCACCTACACAAATAAGTGTTAGAGCAACTAAGGCCATGTGAAAAACTAAAAGTTGTTTCTCCCTTTCTCTCTCTCACTGTCCCTCTCTCTTTTAAAAAAAAAAAAAAAAAAAGCACATATGGATTTTGTACAAAGGAAATTATCAAATGAGAGGAAGTTAAAAATGGCAGACAGATGGCGTACACCTGTAATCCCAGCAGCAGGGGAGGCTGAGACAGGAGGATTTCAAGGTCAAGGCCAGCCTCAGCAACTTAGCAAGGCCCTGTCTGAACATTAAAAAGAAAAGGGCTGGGATTGGAGTTCAGTGATATAGTGCTGGCGTTAAATCTCCAGTACAAAAAAAGGAGGTGGGGGTTGGAACAGGTAACAAGGTTCTAGGTCCTACAGGTATCAGCAGAAACCCAGAGAAAAGAGTCAGTCAGCAGTTGCCATGAAATCAGATGTCATAGCAGCCAACAAACAAGTTACCAGTGGTCTATCCCGTGCTTTAACAAATTTTTTATTTTTTTTTTATTTTTAAAGAGGACAGTGAGAGAAAGAATGAATTTTTATTGAGTTTTTCACATGGCTTTCATTGCTCTGACACTCAGTTGTGTACGTGGGTACTGAGGTTTGAACCCGTGTATTTGCGCATGCCGGGCAAGCGCCGTAACCACTCCAGCCCCTGCTTTAACAAATTTAAAAACTGAATTTAAAGTTTATGCAGTTTTATATAAAAACGCGTTCTGTGGCCTGGTGCAGGAGATGCCCACAGGTGCTGCCTGAGAGCAGCTGCACCTCTAGAGTGTAACGTTCCCAGCTTCCCATAGCTGGACCCTGGACGATGTCCCCTGTGTTCCCCACAGCCCCCTATTAGCCCCGTCACTTTACAGCGAGCTGCTCAGACACTCCAGTGGCTGGAGGCTTGCTCGGCCTTCTTCATGGTCTTCAGCCATGCTCCAGGGGGTCACTGCCTACGTTTACTCTCCTCTCAGCCACTCCTGGATCATATGCTGGCTGTCACCTTGGAAGGCAGAGGCCCGCCAAGATGAGATAGGTCACAGAGTGGACCAGTCCTGTGAGAACCTAAACCCAGACAGTCTTTGAGCATGGACTGTGCCTGCTGGTGCCCTCATTGGACCCTGGGGTCAGAAGGATGCAGGGACACTCAGTAGTCAAGAGAACGACAAAAGTACCCGGCAACAGATGGAGGACCAGCTACCACACCGGAAGACAGGCCAGGAGCCACAGGGCACCTGGGCAGAGGAAGCCGCTGAGCTGAGGTCTCCTGAGTCACCTGCAGCAGGCCTGAGGAGCTGCCCCTGGGTGGGTGGACGGGGAGCCACTGAGGGCAGAGACGAGAGGCAGGCTGCAGAGGAAACAGCAGGTGTAAGTGTGAAATAGGTGACCACGGGGTTTTGGCCTCTCCAGCCAAGGAAGCCGCCATCTCTATGCAGCAAGCCAGGAGAATGATTTTGATTCAAATATCCCCACTCATTTGAGGAAGATAATTTTCTAAAAAGACACTTAAGCAGGAATTACTTTGAAAATAAAGCGTGTATACATTCTTCCTGAAGTAAGTCATAAGTGATCCAGAGACTATTACCACGACATGTGGGTGTGAGGCGTTTACTTATACTGGAGAAGAAAAAAGGGAACAATGAGGGGTTCGGCTGATAAAGAACGAAACATCCACTCACGCTGAAGACCTCGCTAAGACCACCGATGAGAAAGCACAAAGCTGCCCGAGCACGGGTGACTTCCACAACACGAAGCGTGCCGCGGAGAGGACCTGACCAAATGCAAAGGTGGCTGCCACCCACCCCAGGAGGCCCCAGCTCCACCCCTCAGCAGGAGGCTGCAGCAGCCGGGGCCCTGCCTCCAAGAGCACCTGCACAAGCTTACTGGAAGGCCTCTTCCTCCTCACAGGGTGGCAGACAGTGACCACAGCTTAAGGACCATGTAAGTTTACCACACATTCATCAAAAGCCACGCCCTTGTCTATGGAGACCGCAGCCCCAAACTCTACTGTGCAGCTTCCTCGACAACCACGATCCAGAATCCATGTGTACATTATGCTCGGCCTAAACCGAAAATCAGAATTCATATTTCAACTGAGAAAAAAACTAATATTCGACAAAGTGAGTAATAAGACTTTCATTATTAAACAGTAAAAAAAGTATGTATGCTAGGAATTGTACTTCTATTTTCCTACGGCATTAACAACATGAAACTGGCGTCGCAGTATGTCACCTCACCAGCACTGTTAGGAACCAGGCCAGGTGATTACCAGTGTCTGCCTTCCATAGATGCAAAAGCTCAGGCTCTGAGAGGTAAAGGGACAGGTCCAGGGTCACTGAGCCAACACGCACACCGCCAACCTGGGGCCCCAGAGCCCCAGCCATTGCCGACTCTGCCCCTTGCAATCTGCATTCTGTTGGAACAGCTGTTGAACCTTGCTGAGATTTCTCACCTGTACTAAAGGAATATCGAGGAGCAGAGCTGAGGTTACAACGATTCCAACAAACCCTGTCCTCATGGAATCCACATACCCACCACCCCACAAAAATACACACAAGTGACCCAAGGATCCCCCAGAAATGCGTGAAGTCTAAATGTGAACCAAAACATACCTAATTGCAGGCTACTAACATGGAGCACACCTATGCAGCACACCCGAGGGCAGCACCTGAAAAACCTGAACCGGCGCCTCCGCGGTTTGCATTCTTGCAGCCTGGGAGACCTACTCCAGCTGCACTAATGCACTCATGAAATGGTCTAAGAATACAGTGACCTAATTCCATTCCCAACACAGGCACCTCATAGCCAGCGAGGCAACCCTTCTCTCCCCAGGCCTGCAGCTGAGCTATTATCTCAGCTTTGTTGGAAAACACACATACACACCCACACACACTCAAGTTTAAACTGAGAAATATGCAAAATATGACAGGCTGAGTCTTCCAGCAGAAACTGCATCTGATGGCTTCTGTGACAATTACATCTCTGCCACTGAATGTGGCTGTACATCAGTATTCCCCTATGACCCGCAGGCTCAGGGCCGCTTTTCAACAGGAAAACAAAATGACCATTCCGACTTAAAATTCTTAGAGCAGCTGATGTGAGCTTTCAGAGAGCAGGCTGGAAGGTGGGGTACAACTAGAATAGGCACAGTATTGCAACTTGGTCATCTGAGAACCACTGCCACCAAACACTAAGTCCAGAAAGTGACTCAGGAGCAGCTACAAACAGTGAACAGCATCTGACGGACAATCTGTCTTTCAGATCTTGACCAGAGGGCCATAAAGAGACTCACGAAGCTCAGGGAGAGTCTGGGCCCTGCTGTGGCTGGCAGGGCATGTGTGCCTACTCTTCCAGATCAGGAGGGCATTTCCCAGCTTATACAAGTGTCTCCCCCATGCTAGACCCCAACCCAGTGGGCTGCACAGCAGGGCCGGGTGGACCACAGGCCCGAGCACCTGGGGCAGCCACTTGTTAGCCCTGGGTGTTGATGCTTCCCTTGGGTCTTCCCATCGCCCTACCAGGGAGAGAGTAGGGGTTCTCATTTCCACCATCAGTATACCTTTCTTTCCTAAAGACCTGGAGTCTCAATTTTTCCCATAGTAAAAGCAGTCTAACAGTGATGCGGCTTTCACGGCAGGCCCCAGCAGAGCACTGGGGACAAAGCAGAACTGACTTGACGATTAGAGCACTCCCAGGTGTGAACTAAGTACATCCTCCTGGAACTCTTCCTCCAGCTTGCTAAGAGATCCCAGGAGGGCCACTTAAGAAGCATCTAAGTGATAGTCACTTATGCAAGAAAAATCAGGAGAGGGGCATGTGGGGGTGGGAGGGGAAGGTATAGAGGACCAGAGGATAAAATCCAAGCAGAACACGTGAGGAACCACCAAGGTTAAATGCAAGCACGTCAGATGTAGGGTTTCAAACTCAAGGGACAGGGGGACCTGGCAGCAAGCTCCTGACGGGGGGAGGATAACAGGGATCCTGTAAGGGCTCCTTCCCCACGCAGGTGGCTGACACGGGGCAGTCCATGCTTGGGACTAGCAGGTCTTACGGGACCCAGATTGAGATTCTTATGTGAAATGTCATGATATTTTCCATGTTGTTCAGGGCAAATTAAACTAGAGATCTAGTTCACAAGCTGGGCAGTTGCTTCACAAGTTTGCTAAGAAAAACAGCCCTCCTCTTCCTGACCTCTCCAATAAGCCCACAGAAGCATTCTTGACTTTTACTCCATAGTAGTACAACAGAAAGAACTGAAACTTTGGTTCTGATCAGCTTTGATATGAACCGGGCTCTATTTATCACTTGCTATGGGAGTCAGGGCAAGTTAATCAAACTGCCTGAACCTCATTATCCTCCTACCTGCAGGAGAAAAAAAAAAGTTCTAGGTCATAGGGTTGCTCTGAGGACTGCTTGAGAAATCAGGTGCTGACTTCAGAGTCTAAGATAAAACAAATTGGGTACATGTGAATCCTTTTGTCACAGCCACAGTGCAGGAACATGGTGATATAGTCCAAGGATGGCTGGCTGAACGCAAGCAGAGCTCCAGGCAGCAATACCATCTCGCGTAGGGAATGGCTGGAGAACCTGGGCCTGCCACAAACTTCACATTCTGGAGTGGTTTCATCAGCTCTCAGCTGGGAGAGCTGGAGGTGGCACAGCAGGATTCCCACCCTGGAATGGCCCTGGAAGCAAGCCCTGGACTCCCACTGAGGCAAGCCTCCTCTTGCAACAGCTGCCAGTGCTGGGGCATGCCCAGAACTCTAGCCACGCTGAGGCCCCTGGGCTGAGGCACAGATGGGGCGGAGACAAGCTGAAGAGCAAGCGCTGCGAGCAGAAGTCAGGCAGGGCAGCTGAGGCCACAGGCCCACAGCGTCCTCCGCACGAACAGGGCGGCACGGATGCCTTCACCCAGCGCCGATCTGAGCCCCGCAGCACTCAGCAGGAGCTACGACCACGCCCACACCCTGTGCAACAGGCTGCCCCATGCCAGCTCACTCGCACATCCTGTAGTGCACATGTCCTCACACCAAGAGCAGAGATCGGACTCCAGGTGGTCAGCCAAAGCCTATCTTCTGATGCTCCGCCGCAGCACCTCGAGGGCAGGGCAATCAATTTTAACATCAAGCGTTGAATGATCTGCTTAAGGGAAATCGTGCATCAGTTCTCCATCCATGTCCAGCTGCCACCCCATCTCTCCTTCCTATAATAGGCTTATTATTTAAGAGAGAGTTATCCGAAATTGCTGCCCCCATTCCCTCCCCTCAGAAGCACCACTCCACTGTCACCAGCCCAGCACACATGGCGCTGGCCAAGATGAACAACGCCCTCCGTTCCTGAATCCCATCCCAGGGCCAGGAGCTGCCCTCTCTGTCCCAGCTATCCTCAGGGCTCTCAAGCACCCCTCACACCTACCCTCACCCTGAGACTGCACAGTAACGTTGCCTGTGGCACCCTGGGCTGCAGTTCACCACCGACAGCCGCACCATTCCGAGGCTCCCCCGCCACCCTGCCTTCTGCTGCTCTTACATTTGCAGAAGGACTTCATTTAGAGGAAGCAGCAAAGGAGATGAACACGGAGGAAGCCCAAGCCAGCCAAGGGGAAAACACCACATTATTTACCACAGCTGGATAACAAATTCAACGACCACACCGGAAACAATTCCAAATCTTCCATATTACGTCAACAATAATTCAGTGACGGGAAACGTTAAATCCCAGAAAGTATAGATTACCAGCAAAATC
>PVKS010012831.1:0-52603 GCA_004027875.1 Aplodontia rufa
GAATCATCTCAGAAGGTGATGTCTGACCTCCTCGAGATATCCATTTAACTCAGCGGTTCTTCTGGGGGAAACAGTAACATGGGGAACCCAAGCTGGGCATCCATGACATAGCATTAGCCCGGGATAACTAAGTATATGTTCATTTGTTCTGGAATATTTGATAATGTTTCCCCCTCAATTGTAACTATATATCATCTAATAAATAATAAATTATAAAAAAGAGTTAATGCTAAGACAAGAGGTCTTAAATATTCACATTAGGCACACAAATACATACAAAACATAACTATGTGGAGTGATAAATACCTTGAAGAGGAATAACTTGATTTGTGTAATCATTTCACAATGCCTATTCATAGCATTAGATCACTTTTTAAACCTTAAATATATACCATTTTGATTGCCAATTATACATCAGTAAAGCCAGAGAAAAAAAGAGAACCTAACAGTTGTCCAATTTTGGTATCCAAGAACACTGACCAATTGAAAAAAATTTATTAAAATCTCCCTCTTTTTCAAATGTATATTTGTGTGAAGCTAGATTATTTTTTAGTGTGTCAACCAAAAGAAGACATTAAATGTAGAAGTAAATAAAAGATCTAGCTCTTTTCAATTAGACCTTCATTTCTGAGATTTCTTTATTAAGGAGTTGAGTTGTTGTACAATCATAAATGCATATAAAGTAACAACAGGACATGGATTTGATCCTAAACCATATTTACCCCTACATCTACCAACATCAGTCTCTTCATTATTCTATATTATTCCCCTATAGGAGATCTAAATGTGTGTGTGTGTGTGTGTGTGTATTTAAGTTTTCCAGAATTAAATGATTGTATAAATATTATTTGATTCTTAAGGGGGTAAAGAGTATGCTACATTGTTGATTGTTTACCAAGATCCCTCCTATCCTCCCTTCCTCTCCTTCCCCCACCTGCTGCTAATCTCGCCCCTCGCCCACTCACATGTCTGTGGTTCCCCTATGCCTTTGGTGGGTCTAATACAATAGTTTCACTACCTTTCCCCCAAGCCTGGGTTAGTTCTAGCCTCCACAAATGAGGGAAAACATTCTATCCTTGAGTCTCTGGGTTTGGCTAACTTTGTTTACCATGACCTCTTTCATTGCCATTCATTTACCCCTCAAAGGCCACAATATCATTGTTTCTAATAGCTGATTAGAACTCCAGTGTGTGTGTGTGTACTTTTTGGATCCACTCATCCAGTTAGGTGCATCTGAGTTGAACCCATAATTTAGCTATTATAAATTGAGCTACTATCAACATTGATTTTGCTGTGTCGCTGTAATGTGCTGATTGTAACTCCTCTGGGAAAATACTAAGAAGAGAGATAGCTGGATCATATGGTGGACTCATCCTTAATTTTTTGAGGAATCTCTACACTGCTTTCCGGAGCAGTTATACCAGTGCTCAGTTCCACCAACAGGGTGCTAGTATTCTTATCTCCCAACAATCCCCCCAGCATCTATTACTATTTGTATTATTCATCTTTGCCAGTCTGAGTGGAATGAGGTGAAATCTTACTATAGTTTTGATATGCATTTCTCTGATTACTGGTGATTTGGAATACTTTCTCATTTATTCATTACCTTGCTCCATTTCGTTTGTTGAGAACTTTCTGTTTAGCTCTCTGACACATTTATTGATTGGATTGTTATTAAGTTTTTTGAGTTGTAAATTTTGATTATTAGTTCCCTATTGGAGGAATCACAGGCCATGATTATCTCCCATTGCATAGGTTCTCCCTTGACAGTTTTGGCCAATTCTTTGGCTGAGCAAAAGCTTTTTCATTTAATGGCATTTTGCTCTGGAGTCTTGTTGAGAAAATCATTGCCAACTACCATATGCTGTAGTGTTGGTCCTAATTTTTCTTCTAGCAGTTGTATGTTAGATGGTTAATTCCTAGTTCCTTAATCCATTTTTATTTAATTTTTGTGCAAGGTGGGAGATAAAGATCTAATTTCAATTTCCTGCAAATACTTTTCCAGTTTGTCCAGCACCATTTGTTGAATAGGTTGTCTCTCCTCCACATTGTATTTTGATCCCCTTTGTCAAACATCACATGTTTAAAATTTTGTGAGATTGTCTCAGAGTTTTCTATTCTATTCCATTGGTTTTCATTCCTGTTTTGATACCAGTACCATGCTGTTTTTGTTACTACAGCTCTATAGTATAGTTTTAGATCTGGTATTGAAAAGCAACCTGTTTTGTATTTCTTGCTTATTAATGTTTTGACTATTCTGGGTTTCTTGTTGTTCCAAATGAATTTGAGAATTGCTTTTTCAATATCTGTAAAGAATGACATTTGTATCTTGATGGGGATTGCATTGAATCTGTATATCTCTTTGGGCAGAATGGCCATTTTAATTATGTTAATTCTTCCTAACCAAGAGCATGGAGTATCTTTCCATCTTCTTGGGTCTTCTTCAATTTCTGACTTCAATGTTCAAAAAATTTCATTGTAGAGATGTTTTACTTCCCTCGTTAGATTAATTCCCAAGTATTTTATTCTTTTTTGAGGATATTGTGAATGGGACAGATTGCCTGATTATTCTTCTGCCTTATTATTGTTAGTGTATAGTAAAGCTATTTATTTATAGGTATTGATCTTGTAGTCTGCCACTTTGCTAAATCTGTTTATAAGCTCAAGCAGTTTTCTGGTGGAGTTTTTTGGATCTTCCAGATATAGGATCATGTTGTTTACCAAAAAGGATTGCTTGATTTACTCTCTTCCTGTTTTATCCCTTTGATTTCCTTCTCTTGCCTGACTACTGAATCTATGGTCTCGAGGACTGTGTTGGATAAAAGTGGTGAGAGTGGGCAGCCTTGTCTTATACCCAATTTTAATGGAAACACTTTCAACTTTTCTCCATTTAGTGTTTAGTATTATACTAGCTGAGGGTTTTGCATATATGGCATTCACTAAGTTAAGATCAGATCATTTGATCCATATTATCTCTAGAGTTTTGAGCATAAACAGGTGATGGATTTCATCAAAGGCATTTTCTGCATCAATTGGGAAGATCATGTGATTTTTATCCTTAATTCCATTTCAATGATGCATCGCATTTATTGTTTTGGATATGTTGAACCAACTTTGCAGCCCACTTGATCATGATGGATTATATTCTTAAGTACTGTTTTTGAATGTTGTTTGCTAGAATATTATTATGTATTTTTCATCTATGTTCATCAGGGATACTGGTCTGTAATTTTCTTTTTTTAATGCATCTTTGTTGGATTTTTGGTATCAGAGTTATGGTTGCCTCATAAAAAAAAGTTTAGGAGAGTTACCACCTTTTCAGTTTCTTGGATTAGCTTAATAAGGAGAGTTGTTAGCTCCTCCTGATAAGTGTGGTAAGACTGTCTTTTGTTGATTTACTTCAATACTCTCCTTCTTTCAGTAAGATTAGCTAGGGTCATGTCAATTTTATTTATTTTCTCTAAGAACTAGCTTTTTGTGTCATAAATTCTTTTCATTGATTTTATTCTCAATCTCATTGATTTCAGATCTGATCTTAATTAGTTCCTGTCTTCTGCTGGCTTTCGACATAGATTGTTGTTCCTTTTGTAGGGATTTGAGGTGGAGCATAAGCTTATTTATACAAGATCTCTCTTTTTTGTTTGTTTGGTTGGTTGTTTTTGAGAGAGGGACAGTGAGAGAGAGGGAGAAAGGAATCAACTTTATTACTTTTTCATGTGTCTTTTATTGCTTGTGTAGGTGGTGCTGGGGTTCCAACCCATGTCCTTGTAACATGCCAAGGAAATGTCATAACTGCCAAGCTACCACTCCAGGCCCTCTTTCCGTTTTTTTATTGTAGGCCATTAGTGCTATAAAATTTCCCCTAAAGAATGCTTTCATAAGCTGTCACAAAGGTGCTGTGTCTTCATTCTCATTCTCTTCCAAGAACTTTGCAATTTCTGCTCTCATGTTTTCTTGTATCTATTCTTCATTTAATAGGGTATTATTCAATCTCCATGTTTATGTGTGTTTTCCGTTATGATTTTTGCAATTAATTGCTAGGTCATGGCATTATGGTCTGATAAGATACATGTAATAAAATCTACTTTTTATATTTGATGAGATTTCCTTTGTGAACTAAATATGATCTTTTTTGGAGAAGGATCCATGTGCTGATAAGAAGAAGGTATGCACAGCCAATTTTGCATGGATATCTGTTAAGTCCATTTGAGTTATGGATTTATGGAGTTTTTTTAGACTGGAGATTTTTTTTTGCTTTGACAATCTGTCTATTGGTGGTAGAAGAATATTAAAGTCTCCCAGTATTATTGTACTGAGGTCCACAAGTGGTTTTATGTCATGTAGTAATTTTTCCACATAGTTGGGGACATTGATGTTTGAAGAGTATGTATTTACTGTGGCTATATCTTCCTGTTTTATTGTTTTCTTTACTAGGATGTAGTGGACTTTTTATCTCTTCTGATTAATTTATGTTTGAAACTATTTTGTCAGATATAAGTATTGCAACTCCAGCTTGCTTTCTTGGCCCATATGCCTGGTAGATGTTTTCCATCCTTTCACCCTTAATCTGAGGATGTCATTGACTGTAATGTGGAGCTCCTTTAAGCAGCATATTGTTGGATTTTGTTTTTTGATTCAAACCAGTAATCTGTGTCTTTTGATTGGTCCTTTGAGACTATTCACATTCAGTGTTAGGATAGTTATTTGCTTATAGTTCATAGTCATCATGTTTTATTAGTGAATTTTATGCTTTCTTGGTTGTCTTGATAGCATGTACTTTTATTGAATTTCCTCTGTTTGTGGGTTTTGAGATGTGTTTGCTTGTTATTCTGTCTGGAGTTTATCTTTGATGAGACTTTGTAATGCTGGTTTTCTGTTCATGAATGTTGCAAGTTTGATCTTATCATGAAATGTTATTATTTCTCCATCAAATTTGAAGCTGAGATGTGCTGTGTATAGTATTCTCTGCTGCAGGCTGTGGTCATTCAGACATTGAAAGGTCTCTTTCCAGGATCTTCTTGCTTCTAGAGTCTGAGCTGAAAAATCAGACGTGATCCTTATTGGTTTGCCTCTGAATATGATTTGGTGTTTCTCTCTTGCAGATTTTAATATCCTTTATTTGATTTCCCTGTTATACATTTTGAATATGATGTGTCTTGATGAACTTCTCTTTTGATTAGGACTTTTGGGTGTTCTATACACTTCTTGGATGAGGATTTCTGATTCTTTTTTTTTTTAATGGAGAGGGATAGAGAGAGAGAGAGAGAGAGAGAGAGACAGAGAATCAATTTTTATTTAGTTCTTCATGTGGCCTTTGTTGCTCAGGTACTTAGTTGTGTACATGGTGCTGTAATTTGAACCTGTGCACTTGTGTATGCCAGGCAAACGCTATAACTGCTGAGCCACTGCTGCAACCCCTGATTCTATTTTAATATGGGAACATTTTTCTTTAGTTATTTCATTGAGAATTTTTGTTATGTTATTCATTTGCATTCAATTTATCCCTGTATCCCAATTACTCTTAGATTGTTTCTTCTGATTTCATCCTAGACATTTTGAAAATTCTGCTCATGCTGTGTGAGTTTATTTTTCTTTTATGTCCTCTGTATGCTCAAGTTTACTCAGCCTATCCTCTTGTTAGAAGTTCTTTCTTCAAGAGGTGAAGTTCTGTTTTCCATAGAAATTAGTCTATTATTAAATCCTTCCATCATTCTTCTACTGTGATTGACTGAAGATTGCAACTCTGTTATTTCTTTTTTAAGCATGTCTATTTCTTTGATAATAGCTTTTCATCTCTTGAGTTTTCTCACTTAGTCTATTCACTATATATTCTTTTAGTTCATTGTTCCTTTTAGTAATCAGATCATTGATAATTTTTTTTCTAGGTTTTAATCCTGTTCCCTATTTGTGGGCTTCTTATTAGTGGAGTTGTGGGTTTGAGGTGAACCATTTCTAGTTTGATTCTTCATTTTTGAAGAGCTTCTTCTGGATCTCCGGTTTGTGATTCCCTTCTTCCAGGAAGCTGCTTCTGCCTGGAGCCTCATTTTGCTCCACCTTTTGGATCTAGGCTCAAGGTTGATGATCTGAAACCCAGGTTGTCCTGGGTGCCTTCCAGGAAGAGACCAGAAGATGCTTGGGCTGGCCCTTCAGCTGGCCCTACTGCTCCAGACCTTGATACTTTTTAAGTGAAAAGTAATATCATTGTCCCTCTAAAGCTTTTAAATGTGCAGTTTTTAAAAATAAAAATGTTATTTGTGTGTATACATAATGTGTAATTTCTACATAAATAAAATTTTTAATCTCAATTTTTATTTTGAGTGTTTAAAAATTGTAGCTATAGTATACATAAACAAAAGGATATTGGGGTTATTAGCAACTTAACAATGTAATTAGAGTTTTAGAACAACAATTTTGAGAAAGCCTGCCTTATGTATGAAAACCTTTACTTATGTTCCCAGAGTGCCACAGAGAAATATTTGGGTTGGAAACAACCCAAATGACCACTAGCAGAGGAAGGTATAAATTGATGACATAATTCCATTCATGAAATGAAATGTTACTTAGAGGGGAAAATTATTTGTTTATAAAATATCATAGATCAGCTTTTAAATGAATATTGAATTTTGTGATTATCAAAAGTAAACAAAATGGATAATTACCTATGACAAGAAAAGATTTTTTTTTTCAGATTTCTCTGTTGTAAAAGGTTGATTGGGTAAAAGTAATAAAGCACAATTGCAATTCAGGATATGGGGTCATGATTAATTAGAACTATACTCAACTGTCCCTCTACAAACAGCTAGAAAACTAGGTAAGATACATTAAAGAACTATTTACTAGACAATAGTTTATAGAAACAGATTCTGAGAGAAGAAAACTAAAGAAAGTAAATCCAACATTTATCACTAATTTTTGCAAGGATGTAGATCTTTCAGAACACATACACACACACACACAGACACACACACACACACACACACACAATCCCTGAGATGAAGAGATATATTTAGGACCAGAATGCATAAGGCAACTGACTTTTTGAAATAAAAATCCTGACAGAAGGGACAGCATGAAGTAATAATTGCAGAAACTATCATAGATATCTGTGAGTCTACTCATGTATAGAAAGTTATTCATTCAAAGAAGGAAATTCCGTAAGCCTGAGTAAAGAAAAAGCAAGGATCTGTAAGCTGAATAGTGTCCAGAGCTTGCACTGTAATGAGAAACAACCAAACCCAGACACTGAACAAGAAATTTAAAAGCTACAACACAAAAAAATCAGCAGACATTGCAAAAAAAAAGTAAAATGTTATGCACATCAGAAGAAAAATCAACAAAGTATTCAACATAAACAAAAGCAGAAAACAACAGAATTATCATAGGAAGACTTTGAGATAGCTCTTACAAATATGCTTTTGTATTTGATAAAATATGAAAGTGAACATGAGAGACATAGAATATAAAAGAAGAATTTTCAGAAATGAGAAATGCAATGCTTAAAGTTAAAGATATCCTGAACAGGATCAATATCAGTCCAAAAACTATGAAATAAGACATGAGTATGAACTTGAAGACATAGAAATGAAATGTGTAAAGCATGGAGGAAAAAAATTAACCGAACCTTCATTGTCCTGTAGGAACTAGAAGTTAAAGTGGCAAAGGCACAAAACAAGATTTGAAGAAATAGTGAATAAAAATTTTCCAAGTTCAATGAAAACTGTCAGCTAACATATGCAAGGCTCAAAGAACCCCACAACATTACAGAAAAAAGAAAGTTAATTATACTACCGTATATTCTAGTTGAAATGATCAAAACTAGTGATGAAGAGAAAATTACAAAATCAGACATGTGGGGAATAACAGTGTGTACAGAGAAACAAAGAGAAAAACAACAGCAAACTTGTAGTTACAATCAACACAAAGTAGAAAACAAAGTATATGCAAAAGCATAAATCAGTCTAGAATTCTACATAAGAAAGCAGTATATTTAAAAAATCAAATCTAAACATAAACTTTTTCAAAGAAACAAAAAGTTAATTCATTGCACACGGACAGCAATACAGGAGTGATAAAGGAATTTCTATCATTTTAGTTGATAATCAATGGGAAATTTTCCTCATTTGAAAATCCATTTGAGAAATAATGGATCATTACAGTAAATGGCAGTTGACTGAGTGCAGAAGTAGTAAGTGTTCCAACACCACCGAATAAGACAGGAAGGCAAATGGAAGTATAATTATAAGATTAGTATACTATGCTTCATAATAGAGCTGTGTTGTAAGACTTATATGCTACATGGTATATGCTATTCACATACTATGTATATTAAATCTATAAACATTATAATAACTATTTTAATATATCTTCTGCTGATTCAATCATATGACATATAAAATGGTACACTAATGACTTGAAGATAGACTGTAATAAGTTATAGAAGTATACTGTAAACTCCAGCATCACAATTAAAATAAAACTAATATAAAATAAAAACACATATAACTAATATGCCAATAATGGAAATAAAATTAGAACTAAAATTTTTTCTTAAAGATTTTTTAGAACCTCAGTTACCTCTGTCCATGCCCAGCATATGTAGGTGAAGGTGGGACAAAATATATGAATTTATGCTGTGTTACTCAATCTGTGTTAAAAAGAAAATCCAGAAATCTAGATATATTCATGAAAGGATGCAGTCATTTATGAAAAAAATCTGGTTTTCAAATACTGTATTTATTTTAAAATATTGTCAGCTAACTAAAACATGTCTGTCATCTACATGTAACCTTCAAATAACTAATTTGTGAGCTCTACTTTAAACAATGAGAAAAAATAAATTTGTATGAATTAAAAATACCCAGATTGTGCTTCCTACAAATGGAATGTTTGTTACCTTGTACATCCTGCATATTGCTGCCCTTACTCCTACTCTTCCTTTTGCCTTTTGTTATTATTTTGTGTCCCAGTTTTATTTCAGGTTCCAAATCAGCTGCCATCTTTCCCAGGAATTTTCCTCCTTCTCCCAGTCAGATTTGACCTTTCTGCTTCCTTAACAAGCAAGACCCTCCTTTTTCTGGTTAGTTGACTATATTGAAAATCTGCTTTGAATGCAGGTGAATTAATTAGTTTATCATTCAGTCAGTGAACTAACTTGTTTACTAAATTCCTACAATAGGCTGGCCCTGTTTTGTGACTGTGATGCCTACATTTGCTTTTAGCTTAGATTTGCTTCTGCTCACTGCTTCCTCTGTAAATAATTGCCAGGGTGATTCTTTTCTGGCATCTTTTCATGACATTAAAACTATATTCCATGGCTCCCTAAGGCTTGTGGGAGGAAATCAACTTTTTTTTTTTTTTTTTAGAGAGCAGGACAGGACAGTGAGAGAGAGAGAGAGAGAGAGAGAGAGAGAATCAATTTTTATTGAGTTTTTCACATGGCTCTCTTTGCTCTGACAGTTGTATATGTGAGTGCTGGGGTTTGATCCCGTGTACTTGTGCATGTCAGGCAAGTGCCTTAATCAGAGAGCCACCACTCCAGCCCCAGAAATTAACTTCTTGGTTCTTGTCTTCTCCTGCCTAGTCTCTGTGCACCTGACTCATCTTATCTCTATGTTTACCTTGCACTTCATTCTCTGAAACTACAAAATGACACAGGTCCACAAATGTGTCTTATTCTACATGTGTGTTCTCTCAGCTCAGAACATTTAGTTTCTCACCTTAACTACACTCTGCTTCTTCTTTATTGAAGTATAACTGGTATACATTTATGGTGTTCCACTTCAACACCATATACACGTATATAGTATGATAATTGCCTCAAATAAGTTCATTATCATATATATCATCTCATATGGTTACCACCTTCTTTTAATCCTCTTCTTCATCCTCCTACTCTTCATCTTCTTATTCTTTTGTCTTAAGAATTCTTAAAAATCTACCCACTTAGGAAATTTCAAATATGTTATACAGTATTGTTAATTGTAGTCATGGTATTGTAATTAGATCTCAAGAATTTATTCATCCTTCATAACTGAAAATTTGTACTTTTTCACCAACCTCTCTCCATTTCTCCCTAACCCCAACCCCAACCATATGATCCAGCAATACATATATATATTGCTGGATATATGTTGTGGATATATGCTGGATATGTTTCTGATTATCTATCTATATCTATATATCTGTAGATATATAGATATAGATATATAGATATAGATAGAGGAGGATTAAAAGAACGTGGTAACCATATGAGATGATATGTATGATAACGAACTATATACATATCTATATATCTATATAGATATAGATAGCTGGGGATCAAATCCAGGGCCTCATACATCCGTAGCAAGGGTTCTACCACTGGCTGAACTACACCCTAGCCCTTACTTCTGTATATATATCCAAAGGAAGCAAAATCCTTATGTGAAAGAGATATCTGCATACCCCTGTTCATATTAGCATTTTCCACAATAGTCAAAGTATAGAAGCAACTTAAACATCTGTTGGTTGATGGGTGAAAGGATAAACAAAATATATCACATACAATGGATGGCAATGGAATAGTGTTCAGTTTGTTTTTTTTTTTTTTTTAAAGGAAATCCTGACATTTACAACCGCGTGGATAAGGCTGGAGGAGGTTATGCTAAGTAAAATGAGCCAGGCACAGAAAGACAAACACTACGTAATCTCAGTAATACAATGGTAAGGCTTTCTTGTGTTAGCATCTCTACTACACCCACCTGCATAAACATAGCTACCCTTCTCAGTCCCTGTTCTAAACACAGTGCGTGCTCTGTATCTCCTGAGTACTGAGTTAGTGCTTTTGGGGCAAATGTTCTTCCCATTGCCCAGCTTCCCCAATTTCAGCTATTTTAAGCTTTTTCACACTGGAAATCAAAAATGAGAGGCTGCCAACACTCAGGTTATATGAAACTGGGGTGCCCTCTACTGTTATCCAGAATTATAATTACATTGTTTAATTTCATTCAATGAAAGGTAAAATTCTAACGGAACAAATGGGAATTCAACTGATAGACCATTGTTTCTCAGGACAAGCTTTGAATCCCATTTTAAACCAAGAGTTTTGGAAATGGTATTAGTATTTTTCTAGCAATGTGAGTTTCCATAAAGATGTGGTCTGTGTTACCACTTCACCATCCTTTCAGGTAATAATAATCCATCTAATATGAGGCCCTTTAATATGCTAAATGAACAAAAGGAGGAAGACTGTGATAATAATTTATCAAGGGGATGACAAAAGTATTTAAGCAGCATTCTTAAACATAGTTTTAAAGAATTAATGTTAGTTAAGGTAATTTTCATATGTAGAATGTGTTGAATTAGAACTGATAGGAAATTTTCAAAATAACCAAGGGAATTTTAAACACTCTCCTTTAAAATAACACATTCACTTACAATTGGTATTTCGTTTAATAAGAATGAACATCTATGACTTACTAATATAAAATTTACTTCTTTTGTGTTGCAAACCTAAGGTGAATGGTTCTGTGTGGTAATCTGTAAAGATTTAAATTCACTAATCAGTTGGACCTTTTTATTTGCATCCTGATGTTTAATCCTATGAGAAGAGCAGCTGTCTTTGGTATATTTAAATCTGTAATTCTAATACCTAACAGGTGAAAAGTATATTATGCCAATTGTAAAATCATATTGATTCTTTTTAATTTAATGATTTTGACTGTTGTTAGTTTTTCATGACTGTGACAAATTCCTGAAATTAAACAACTTGCAAAAATGAAAAGTTTATTTTTTCTCGCAGTTTTAGCAGTTTCAGTCCATGGTTACATTGCTCCTGTGCTCATGGTGAAGCAACACATCATGGCAGGGAGGACGTGGTGAAGCAAACTTTTCACCTCAACTCCAGAAAGTGTAAAAGAGAGGAAGAGGAGGGGCTGGGGTCCCAATGTCCCTTTTGAGGGATCCCCACCAGTGACCTAACTTCCTCACCCTAGCTTCACCTTCTCAAGTTTCCCCTACCTCCCAACAGCACCACAGGCTGGAGACCAAGCATTTTTAACACATGAGCCTTGGGGGTCAAATAAGATACAAACTATAGCAACTTTCCAGAAATTTTATCTTAGGAAACATTTTTTTGAGAGCTCAGAAAATGGAGAATTGCATGTGCTCAATTTATCCATCTTAGAATTTGAAAAGATTTTCAAATGAACATCTTATTTATATTTAAGAACCAACAGTCATTTAATAATGTGTCTAAAGGCATAGTCAGATTAATAATTCCAGTATATATATGCACACTTTCCTGTATTCATGTCCTGTTCCTGGAGTATATTTACAATTTCTCATTTAGGCATTTTTTTTTTCATAAATTCTGAAAAGTTCAAAAGTTCTAACAGATAGCTTAGATTTAGAATTCCCTGGGTTAAACATAACTGGAAAATGGAGGGGCATCATAATCTTGAAAATTAAAGATCTTTTCTAGAGTAAAGTTAGAAATTTGCCTTTTCTCTCAATTATTCTGCTACAAGAAACTGCAAACAATGCAGTTTCCCAAAAGGTTTGGAACAATAATACAAATCTTACCATGGTCTCTGTGGTTGTACTTTCAATCTTGAAGATTATTCCCTGCATGTTTTCCTCAACAAGAAGCACCCACTTTCTATGGAAACAAGACTTTTCAAACTTGCAGTTGAGGAATGCATTGCTTTAGACCCACATTGCAGGTGTTGTTTGTAAAGTGGTCTATGCCCTCCCAGTTGCTGTAAGTGCTGTCCTGTCTCAGAAACTACATCACTGACTCAGGAAACCAACAGGGTTACAAGAAAGCTTATGTATGAGCCAGTTGGAGTCAGTGCCTGATGTCTCTAGAGGATTGACTGGGGCGATCCCTTCCATTGACCCCAGACCCCACTTTCACATCTGCAGACCCTGTGGTCCCGAGCTCCTTCCCAGTCATGCCATGGCTTCTCCTCAGGAAATGGAACTTCAGAAAACCTCAAAATATAGTACAATCAAGCACAGGTTTCGTTTTCAATCCACTTCGGTTTTACTCTGGCTTTCCCTTCCATAGCAATGAATAAATAATTACTATCTAAGAATTGGATAGAAAGGATTCTTCCAAGTCAGCTTCTTTTCTGAAGAGAATAAGAGATGAGGATATATAGGGGTGCCACTAAAGACTGAGGTCAAGTGAAGGAGGTGCTATGCAGGACCCAGAAGAGGAAAGCTCTCACAGCAAATATCTCCATTATCATAGAGCAGGCTGCTGCCTATTGATAGACCATTCTATGTCTGGTCTGAAAAAGGAACCACTGGTTATATCAGGGGGTACAAAATATGTTTCTAGGGCCTTCAAGAAACTTCAGCAGAAATATGGCCTATCCCAAAACAGGCCCTGATCCCTCCCCCTCTGAGGTTGGTCCAGAGCGCTTTTGATGAGATTCTGGCGGCCTCTACCGGAGCACCTCTGCAGAGGGCCGGTCCTCCAAACGTAGAGACGACATGTGGCGCTTAGGAGAGGTGAGAGCGAGCGCGCGAGTGCGCTGGGGGCGTTGGGGGGATCTGCATTGGGGCAGGCGCGGCCTCAGGCGCGGCGCAGAGCCGAGCCGCAGGGAGGCGGCGGGAAGCGGGGCGCCGAATCCACTCTACCCGGGATCACTGGGGAAGTTCGCGCTGGCAGCATGGGGCGGTGATGCCGCACCGGCCTTCAGCTCTTGCCAGCGGGGCAAGAGCAGGCAGTGGAGAAGGAGGATGCACCCTCGCCGACGGCTCGCCTCTCAGGGCCGGCGCGCAGGGTAAGCCCTGGGCGCCCTGGGCCGGGTCAGTAGGGTAAGAATATACAGGCAGGGGTGAAAGGACTGGCGGCTCCAGCTCGGCCGGCACACCTCTCCTCGTGGCTCCCTAGCCTTGGGTTGCATGGCCAGGGAGCAGAAGTGGAGAGCAGGCGGGGCGCCACTGGCAGCCGCAGCGCAAACTTTCCCCCGGCTACTGCGGTTTGAAGCCGGGTGCAGGAGGGCAGGGGCATCCTGGGCGGCGCAGCCCTGCCAGACGGGGCATCCGGGCGCAGCACCTACGCGTCCCTGGTAGGAACTGGAGTGGGGGCTGGGGTGGGGGGAAACACCCGCAGCGGCTGTCGCGTGAGTCAGAGGGGCGAAATCGCCCACCTGGGAGGTCCCTACTAGCCCCGGGGCTCTGAGGGGAGCGGTGTCCTGGTGTTGCTTGAGGAGTGGGCGCGGGCCCCGCATGGGTGTCGCGCGGGTGTCGCGCGGGCTGCTCGAGCCCAGGGTACTCAGAGCCGCCACTGCACCGTGCGCTCCCAGCCCAGGAGGAAGGTGCTGCTCGGCGGGGCACTGGGCTGGTACTCGGGGCAAAAGCAAGGGAGGTCTGCGAGGGCCGGGAGCGAGCCAGGAAGGGCCAGACAACGGGTGTCGCTTGGCTAGCGCTGCGGACCGGGCGGGTGGCTGCTGACTCTGCTGGGCGCCGGGCGCCGGGGTGGCGGGTGGCGGAGGCTGCGGCTCCGCAGTGCCTCTCCGGCGCCCACCTGCTCCGGTGCGCTGGCCTGGCGAGCCTGCACAGCGGTCCAGGGACGGTGGGAGCGCAGCCTCGCTTTGGGGTACACCGGTCAGAGCTGGGGAGCGGTAGAAGGAGCCGCCCGGGTTTCTCGCATGCAGCGCCTCGTGCTCGCTGCTCCCACTCGCCCCGGTTCTGGCGACAAGCCCCTGATGCGTCCAGGCGACCACCGCTTGGCACTCTGCCCTTCTTGACAGGAGTAGCAGAGGGCCCTCGCTTATGAGGTGGAAGTACCTGTTGTATACTTCCCAATTCTTGAGTTTGGGGGAGGGGTCTCCTAGGAAAAACGTTCCTCTTCGAACTCTATAGATTGTTCTCGTATCATGAACACCTATTTGCGTTATGCGCATGTTGAAAAATATGTGCCTTCTTAAAGGTTAGTTGCTGAGCCCAGGGATGTTGCCGGCCTGAATTTTGAATGCATTGATAGGGCCCAGAACAGAACTGAAGGACTTCCCCAAATGCAGTAATTATTAAGTCATTTAGTAAGGGGGAACAGGATATTGAGAAAGTGGCAACTTTTTCTTGTAGAAAGTTATTACATTATTGTGATTCTAAACGTGCCTTTCTCCCCCTCTTACCCCGTCCTTTCTTTCAGCATCTTGCAGAACAAGGAGTAGCTTGCTTGCCTTGAATGCGTGACAGATATTTCAGAAAGGTAAATTTATTCTACTTGTGGATTTGACACAAACAATATAGTTGCTCAGATTTATTTTAATAATTGGACTAATGAGTCATTTAATTACATACTGAAAAGTAAAATGGCATTTGAGGTATGGGAAAATCAATTAGAATGATTCTGCACTCTAAGTTAAAAGTGAAAATTTAGTGGTATTTTAACTGCGTTTTACATCCTACCTAACTGCCCAGTGAAACAGAAAACACCTGGTATATGCCAGTCCTGGGGATGGCAGCCAGGTTCCTTTTTTTTTTTAGACTGTTGTTTGGAAGCTATTATAATTGATTCCAGTGTAGTGACACAAAAACTTCATGTTCATATGCTTTTCCCCTTTGTGTATTTTTCAGCTTTAGGATCAGGTTGGAGAAAAGAACAGTTATTCCTCCAAATTCATCTGCTTCAACTACTATTCTTATTGGGAATGGACAATGGAATGTTTTCTAGCTTTATCATGATCAAAAACCTCCTTCTCTTTTGTATTTCCATGAATTTATCCAGTCACTTTGGGTAAGTTATCCTCTCTGCTTTTAATTTTACAATTTAGGGGCAGTGTTACCCTTCTGAAACCTTGTAGAGCAGAACATCAATTCAGCAAGCCCTTGCTTTCCACCTTTGCAATCTGGTGCCCTTCAGTTTTTTTTGGAAACAAATGAAGGGTCCTTGCCCCGACCCAGGATTTCTTCCTGAGCAAGGATGCCTCTGGTGTGTGTGGGATCTCCACAGCATGTCCAAGAAATGAAGCAGCTAATGTTTTCAGGATCAGAAACCAAAGATGGTTTTAGAGTAAAAGCAGTATTTCTTCCTACTCAGGTTAAAACAAGATTCAAAACTTCATATGCATAAAGGACATTCACTGCTTATTAGACAAGGAGGTGTTCTACATTCTGATTGCCCTCCTTGGTTCCATTATGCAATTGAATTTGCCTTTCAAGCCAAACCCGAGCTGTGTATGTACGGGACATTGAAAAGGAATCAAAGTAGCCATGGCCTGATCCAGCAACTTGGACGTAGCCCATCCAAGTGCAGGTAAAAGATCATAAACCACACATCTGAAAATCTGAAAGACACCCCTGAGGTTCTGGCATTATCATTTGCATCAACCTTTCATGTTGGCCCTTACTATCTGTGTACTGATTCTAACCTTTTTTCATCAAACTAGTGTTAACTAACATTATATGTGAATGTTTTCAGGAGGTTGATGTTCCTTCTTTCCCTCCTCTTTCCCACCACCCCAGAACTATTCTGATTAATCACAAAGATTGCAACCTGAAGTTGATGAAATATGATTAAGAAATTAAATTTCAGGACTAAAGTCACCAAAGCATCTGTTCTGCAAAAATAGGGTCCAGGGGTTTCACAGTATGTTCTGCACATTTGTAAATCATGAAGGGATGGAGGATATTCAGTGCCTCTGCAACAGCCCAGAGAGACTCCTTTTGTCTGGCAAATGGAGATGATCCTTTCTGGGGCTGTGACATTTAGTTTATCCTTTGGGCATTCTCTGCTCTTCTGACTCTTCCAAATTTGAGTAGAGGAAGAGAGACAGACAGACAGACAGACTTAAGACTTTTTCAAGTTCTGTGCCTGCAGCCTAGGTGCACTGGGATCTGGGCACAAGCCTGAGCCTTCAAGGAGGACTGTGTTCAGCAGAGCTTATCTAAAGGACATGCCCATCCTCATCAGCCAAACAGCCCATGTATTCTAACCATACTAAGGGAAATAGGCATAGGTTGCAGCCCTTTTAACTGTTCTGAGGATTCCGTGGGAAAGAGCATTGCATGTTATTTTTTCCTTGCTTATCTTGAGAGGACACCTCCCCTCCATGGCCACGGTCTTCTTTAACCATTAAATGTAGTTTTTTCTTTCCAAGTTCTCTCCAGCTGTTAAATTCTATAAACTGTGATACTCACAGTGATCTGAATAAAAGGTGTGTAAGTGAAATCCTACCAAGCATTCAAATTTGCAAGCTAATGCACTGCATAGTCAGTTTGCTTACTGTTATACTATGTACTGTTTTTGATATTTTGGAAGTGAGGTGTATGCTAGGATTGGGAACATACAGCTTTTTAATAATATTTTGGATAACATGCTATTGTGAGTACATTGAATAGGCAGAAAGTAAATACACTTCCTGGAAGATATAAATTTGAAGTAGGAAGTAATGTACACAAGAAATTTAGCCATGGGAAGCAGTTATACTTTAATTTTATTTAATCCTATAGCTTTCAAAGATCATATTCAAAATAGAGAGGTAGTTATTAGTTGCTGGAAGGAAATATTGAGCAAGTAAGTGGTAAGGTACCCCTCAATATTTTTAAAAAAATAGCTGTTTGAGAATATTTTAATTATTGATAATCTTTTCTAAAACAACACTTCATAACTGCAGAAAACATATGAGAAATGATCAAGTATATAAAAAAGGAACATCTCCTTAGCTCCACCACCAGAGAAAATCACCCTTCATATTTTAATATGCTTGCTTCTGCGTCTGTGTTTATATAATTGGAATCATACTGCAAATTCATTTTGTATAGTTTTTTTCAGGTCTGTTACTTTATTATTAAAATTTCTAAGATGTATGATTTTAAAAGGGATGGATTTATTACTGTGCATGAATGCACGATCATTTGCTGCTTTCCTAATTTGGGATGTTTACATTGTTTCTGATTTTGCTGTTAAAAGTTTTCCTGAATATACTTGGCTTATAACATTTTAAAGTATTTGAGATTACCTCTATTAGAGAATATTCCTTTAAGTGGAATTTTAGATCAGGTTCTTTGAGTGCTTTTAACTCTTGGCATTGTGTGTCCAACTGCTTCAGATAAAGTGGGGTTTTTAATGAAGTGGGAAACCAAGTTCATGCTTTCTGTCCAGCAGGGTGTACTTTTCAACAGTCACAAAAGATATCATAAATGGTATCAAGTCCCTATTTTATTTCTCTTTTTATGTGAGGCTCCTCTCAGTAGCACATTACTTAAATGTATGTAAGAATGATTTTGTCAAATTCCAAAGAAAGCTTCACAACATTGCTGGACTTTAAATCTTGACAGAATAATAGCTATTACAATATACAGTACCTATATTTATGTATTTTAGTTTATTCTTAGGAGCAGTCTTAGGAACTGAGCATCATTAGCCTCATCTTACAAAGGCGGGATGGATAGATGTTGCTAACTTGGGCATTTGGTTTGCAAAGCAATCTAGAGAGAAGGGGATGTAATTCTGAAAGGTTTCCTGTTGCTTCAGACCAGGTAATTTTTTGGTACTCTGAGATTGGGATGGGGATGAGTTTAAACTCTAGTTTTTCCCCCCAAAAAAGAGTTTATGTGCTCATGCCCAAAAGAATGGTGAGAAGGAAGCAACAAAGACCCTAATTTGAACGTGACTCTAGGACCAGAGAAATGTTGATGCTTACAAATACACACAAGAGGCCAGAAAACTGGCAAGGCGTAAGAAGAGTTATAGAAGATTATATAGAGGAAAAGAAGGAAAGCAGCAGTGTGTGAGGTTTTTGTGCAAGTACAGAGTTGATATGCAATGTTTGAGAAAATAGCCAGGAAATGAATTTGTGAGAGGAGAAATATATTTGGCAATTATATAAGATATTTAATGTAAAATTCTTTGAAAATATTATGAGCATTATTTCTTTTTTTCCCTCCTAGTCTTGTTTTAGATATATTTGGGCATCAGCAGCTCATTTTCAGCAACCATTATAATTCTGCCATTAGTGTTAAATTATAGATCAGACCATGTATTAAGCATACAACAGGGCTGAGGCCTTATTTGACAGTCAGCCTTATACTATTTGGAGACATGGGATTATTTCAGCTATTATAATTATTTTAATGAAACCGGTTACCTAAAGTACATGGTAGAGAAAAACCAACTCTGAAACAATATTGCAATCAATGTAATGTCAAAATATATACTATTAAGTTTGAACTGGAATAATTGATTATCATTTGAAAAATCATACATTATCAGACTTGATAGACTCATGATACTTGCAAGACACATTGGAGGATTATTAATTCAATCATAAGGTTATGTCTGATTCCATGCTTTTAATTGTATTAAATGTACTTCAGAGATTTACCTTTGAAAAAGAAGAATGTGTTAGGATTTTATTATGTGGGTGCTGCAATTCTGATAGACTTCAGAAAAAAATATTTTATAATTGAAAATTAGAAGCAGGTCCTTGTAGAAGTCACTTACAAACATGAACAGAGAATGTTATTCTTCATACAAGTACACCAGCCTAGTCCTTAGGTCTCACGTACAGGGCCTTTCAGACACATACTCAAGGACAGTTCCCTTCTCTTAACTAGAGCAGAAAGTACATTCTTTCTGAATCATGCAGGCACTCACAATATCTTCTTAAATGGAAAGTTCTCTCTTTTCTATCCCCAGATGATAAACTCATCCTGCCCTACAGCTGCAGGTTCATAAGACCCAGGACAAACAGTCATTATAACAATTATGAAAATACTCAGAAAGCAGCACTGAAGCAGTCAGTAGGAACAGAAGCAATGGCTCAGGGAGAGTCAGAGATCAGAATAGTAGGTAGCTCTTGCAAATAGCCAGATAAGCAGGTGACTGCAACCCAGCTGCTCAGTCATGTCCAACATTTTTTTAAAGGCACTTAAAGAAAATACTTTTGATAACTTTTAACATGTGCATCATGCCAGTAGGCAGCAAGCAGAGCTCAGGACGGTCATCGAGAGCAGCTCTTTGCCTACGCGGCTGGCAGTAAGCTCCAGGATGAGTCACTGGCTCAGTTCAAGCGGAGAAAGAGAATGTGAGTTTGGGGGTTTTATAAAAATTCAGTGGCATAAGTGTATATTTCAATTTATTTGGAATTTCAGAGGAAAATATTAGAACTAATAGTAATGAGACATCTCAGATAAACCCCTCAGAGCAGCAAGTTATGGGTCTGTCTATAGGTGTGTCTCCTTAATCTTCAGAATGCATTTTTTTAAAAAATGCCATTTAAGCTTCACAAAAATATTCACTTTGTGGGTGTAAAGAGTTTAGACTCTAAACCTTAGAGAAACATGTCCACTTTTTTACTATCAGGAAATGGGAGCATCAGGGTCCATCTCAAGGATGCCAAAGCCTTCCCCAGAATGTTCTGATATTTATGGTGCCATGGAAAGGGAAAGAAGCGGGGTGAATCTCCATATTAGAAACAGAATATTTTCATCTATAATTCAAATAACACATCTATAGAAAAAGTGGATCTACCAAATAAAACCCATCATAGGGTACAGATTATGAAATTTAATAGTATACAGAAGGGCCAAGAAAAGTAATACATGCTATGAAATAGGGTTTTGCAATTTCTGAAAAGTTCATTTTATGTGTATTTCTTTAAGAGTTATTTCAAAATCAAAAGACAGAAAGTAAAAGTTAGCAAAACACAGGGCTAATTAATTTCAGTATTAGCAACAATAACAAGAAAGATGGGCCATCACTCCGTGATCAGTTTATTCCCTGTTTCAAGATCCTTGGCAAGCATTTAGGGAAGCATGAAGTGTCATTCTGGGAAGGCTTGCTACCTGGTGCTGATCTCTGTTGCTACATATTGTTTTTGTGACATCAGAAGTTATGTAACTTGCCTATGTCTCAGTCTCTGAATCTCAAAGTAAGGATAATAATGGATCCTATGCCACAGGGCTGATGTCAGAGACCATTGTTTAACCTACACCAAATGCTTAAATAAGTCCAGGTGTGTGTGTGTGTGTGTGTGTGTGTGTTAATTACTCACCATCTGTCCCTCTGGGTATTATGACCAAAAGACACCTG
Source organism: Aplodontia rufa (assembly GCA_004027875.1). Classification (NCBI taxonomy): domain Eukaryota; kingdom Metazoa; phylum Chordata; class Mammalia; order Rodentia; family Aplodontiidae; genus Aplodontia; species Aplodontia rufa. The sequence goes on from PVKS010012831.1 coordinate 21,032, forward strand.
ATATTTACCAGACCCAGAGAGTGAATGTGGTGCCCAGGCTGTGCCTGAACACAGTAAGGGTTATACCCAAAATCACATCTGCAAATCCCCCTTGCATAGCCACCTTGGGAACTATGCCATTACTGCGGCATGTATGGGGTCATTACCATGTATCAGGCACCGTGCCTGGTTCTGTGGTGCTGAGGTCCCACAGGGTACAGAGAGGAGCCTGCCTTCATGGAGAATACATTTTGGTGTGAGACAAGTAGTGGATAAAGAAGTGTCAGTTAGGTTATAATGGTTGTTATGAAGAACAATTCAGAATAAGAGCGTGGAGGAAGGAGAGGCTGCTGCAGGGTCCCAGGGAAGTGAGGATGTGAGCAATGCTATTTGTAGGGAAGACTGATCAGGAAGGAGAAATGGTGGCAAGGGTAGAGGTGTTGCAGCAGGGATTTGCTGGGCAAAGGGACAGGTATGAGGAAGGTGAAGATTGATAGGAAAGGAGTTGAGTCAGAGAACTCTGTAGATAATGACTGCAGCATCAGTTAACTTTTATTTTGAAGGTCAAAGAGGGCCACTGAGTGTTTTGTTGTTTTTGAGACAGTCTCGATTTCTTGTCCAGGCTGGTCTTTGAACTTCTGGCCTCAAATAATCCTCTTGTCTTAGTCTCTGGAGCAACTGGCCTAGCTAGCTCACTGAGTGGTTTGTGGTTTGTTGTGGGGGTGAAACCTGATCCAGTTCAGAAGTGACAATAATGTCATTGAAATTTTAAATTCCACTCAGAATGCTGAGTGAATAAAATTGAATAAGATCTGGGATGAGGTGAGAGGGGAAGAAGCAATCAGGGTCTTTATAACGACTCAGGGAAGAACTATTTTGGCCAGTAGGATTTGCTGATGGGTTGATGTGGGCATGAAGGAAAAAGAGGGATCAAAAATGACCTCTCCACACCAAGTAGTTGACTGGAAAACCGGATGGGTTCAACTGCATATCATCGAGTGGGAGAAGCCTGCAGAGAAAAGGTTTGGGTGAAGATAATCATGAGTGTGGTTATGAACCTTTTAAGCCCATTGAGATGCCTGTTAGACACCCAGGTGGAGGGGCCAGGAAAGCCATTGGTCTGGAGGTCAAAGAAAGATTGGACTGCATGCATGAGCATGAGATACTTCTGTAGGTAGAAGATAGTGAAAGTAGAAAGAAAGGAAAAGAGGTCCCTGGATTGTGTCTCAGGATATTACAGTGTTCAGAGGCAGGAGGGTAAGAGCACAGCAAGACTCAAAAGCAACTGAAGAAGAGCAAAGGGAAGAGTGTCCTGAGACCAAGTGGAGAAGGTGTTGTAGGAAGGGAGATGCAGGCTCTGCCAAATGTTGCTCAAGGTCCACTGAGATAAAGACCAGGATTTGACCTTTGCATTTGTCAAGGAGTTCATTCCTGGCCTTCAGAAAAGCGGGTTCCTCGGGATACAAGTAGGAGAAACTGGACGGGAGCAGCTATAATAGCAGGGAGGAGAGGCAATAGGGATTTTTAATGCAGCCAACTCTTCCAGTGAATTTTGATGAGAAGAGGAGCAAAACACGGAGCAACTGCTGAAAGGGAACATGGGGTGAATGATTTAGAGACCTGCCGATTGTGTTTGCTGATGGCGAATGAGCAGGGAAAGGCTTTTGTAACAAAGACTGGGATGGTGCATGTGTGGCACTATTGGATGTGTGGGGCACCCAGTGTTGGAGGAAGGGGAGGGGTTGAGTCTGGGAACATGTGTGGAGTGAGAGGGGTTGGGCTGGGGCCCGTGGGGTCGAATGATGGGTTCTATCTTGTAGGCTGCAGGATTCTGAGCCAGTGAGCAGTGTCAAGGAAATGAAGAGCCCCTGTGAAGGCAGAGGGCAGGGATGGACGTGTGCTTCATTTGAGGAGCCAAAGGGCAGGACTGGGAGGACCTTTAATATGAAGGCCCAAGGAGTGGGAAGAACCTAAGAGTTCTGGCATAATCCACGGTACAGGCATTTAGCCACATAAACCGCATGTGTCAAGTTCATTTGTACACATTGAAGTGGAGAAAACTCTTATCTGGAGATTTAGGATTGAAACTCTTCATCCAGATAGTGTCCCTCATGTACATTATGATTTTACATAGTATTTTGTTTTAAACATGGCTAGCTAAAGTGGTACATAACATACAGTTGTGGAAAACATCACAAAATGGGGCCACTTAGAGGTGCTTATGTAATGACCTTAAAGTAATAAACAAGTGAAGACGTATTTCCCAGAAGCAAATACTGGGGGAAGAATGCAATTTCAGAAGACAGATAAGCTGAACCAATCCAGTTCAATTCCTAAAGTAATTTCACATTAAAACTGCGTGCAGTTGCTGTTATCAATCCCATTTTCTATAAATCAAGAATGGCTGTCAATGTAAACCGAGATTGTACCACAAAGAAATATATCATTCCTTGTCTCTACTGGCACAATTTGTGGTCTGACAATACTCAGAAGAGTTTTCTTCTCCAGAAATATTGAGATAACATGTACCCTTTAAATTCCATAATAAGGAAGCATCATCAGGCATTACTTGGTAGAATGAAGCTCCTTTAAAGACGGAATCTACAACATATTACTCTTCTTATCAGAGATTATAATACTAATGGATAAATGGATAAGTCACATTGACAGAATCCTTTTAAGTTCCTCAGAAAGAAAGTTCCTTTTATATCTTAATAAAAATACAGCTCCTTGCTTACTCTCCTTTTGAGGTACAGTTGTCTGTCAGTTTCTTTGGACGATTGGTTCCAGGATCCTTTCTCCATACCCAAATCCACCATGTTCAAGTCCCATACATAAAATAGCATAGTATGCATATCTTTCTGTATATTTTAAACCGTCTCTAGGTTGCATATGCAATATAAATTCCGTATGAGTAATTGGTATACTATATTGTTTAGGAAATAATAACAAGGGGGAAAAGTCTGTACGTGTTTGATAAAGATGTTACTTTTTTCTGAATATTTTCTATCAGTGGTTGGTTGATTCTGTATATGTGGAGCCTGCAGATATGGAGGGCTGACTGTAATGAGTGAATTCTGCAACAGAGTTCACCCTGCATCAGTAGCTGACTGATTTGGGAGTTACCTTCCTCCAGATTTTTAATCCTATTGTATTCAGACCCCTCCTTCTCCTTCACCCCCAGTCAGAAATCCAGCTGATGAGCTGGGCTTGGTGGCATGTACCTGTAGTCCCAGCTGCTGTGGAGAATGAGGTGAGAGGATTGCTTGCATCCAGGAATTTCAGGACAACCTGTACAACATAGGGAAACCCCCATCTAAAAACAGGAGAGAAGGAGTGAGGGAGAGAGGGGAGGGAGGGAGGGAGGGAGGAAGGAAGGAAGGAAGGAAGGAAGGAATCCATCCAGCTGAGGACACTCATTCATCCCACCTCTTACCCTCATTGCCATGTCTTGAATAACTGGTCTCTATGCCTCTAGTCTCACCTGTCTCAGTTCAGTCATTCACAAGCTGCCCAAATGCTCCAGGAAAGAGCTTGAGGCCCCAGTGCCCTCCAGGAAGATGCATGACATGCAGATTCCTTTATGGTTTATCTTGTACCTATCTCCCCACCAATGCTTAATTGCTTGCTTTTGTGGTGCTGGGGTTTGAACCAAAGGCCTGTCTTTTGCTAGCCAAGCACTCTATGCTCAGCCAATCCTCGTGTTGCCATTTTAGCAGAGTTCTCACATACCCTCTGCAAACAGTGCAGTTTCTTTCCTCTGGGCCACTGTTCATAACACCTTTCTGCACCCCTTTGATTGGGGTGAGACACGGTCTTCATTCTCAAAACCTCAGGTTTGGTTTCCCTCTCCTCTCAACCTAGGCAAAGCCTTCAATTTCTCTCCCTTGTGTTCATATAACATCTCACGCAGTGACACTGGGTTCCAACCATATTCTGTTGAAACCTTCCAGGAATACAAATGACTCATGCAGAACACTCATGTCCTGGAGGTCATTTTCATATCCCTAATTGTCTCTATAACCCTGGACACATGGAAGACTCAGTAGACATTGGGATGAAATAAGTACCAAGCCCATATGGGGCCTTTCTGATGATGTGATGGACGAGAGAGACCCTGAGGCCATTGGAATCGCTTTGACATTTGGCTCTCAGGGCAGATTTTCTGTTTTGGCTTGGCCCAATAGCACTCACTTCCCACCTTGGGTGCACAGGAAGGTCTCAAGGATGTGGCAGGAGAGATTAAAATTTATTGATGCATGTTTCCTCCTGGATCAATTAAAGCTAAGTCTCTAGGGCCAAGAAATCAGGAATAAGCTAATGCTAGAGTCTTAAAATCACAACTTTGCAAAGACCAGGTATGAGACAACAGGGTGAGGTGAGAGTTTGGCAAGGGTTTACCCTTCCTGAACAATTTATTTTTTTAAGCACTCTGCTGGTGAAATAAATCCATTAGTGGATCAAATTTCATGGATGCTAGCTCCCCAGTCCACTTCATCAAAAGTCTATAAATGACCCAGAAGTTCACATCAGGCTGGGTGCTGTGGAGAGCCTTTTAAGAAACCCCAGGGATTTCCACGGTGATTTCCATGGCTCTGCAACTCTCTACTCTTGTCCCTGTCTTGTTCTACAACCAGCATCTTTCTCAGGCTACAATAAGGAGCTTGGGACCTCGTTTCTTCTTACTATTTTTTTTTTGTTGTTGTTGTTATGGTACTGGGGTTTGAACCAGAGTCTCTAGCATGCTCAGCAAGTGATCTACCACTGAGACTCATCCCTAGTCTTCATTTCCTTTTTCTTCTAACTTAAATCACTGGAAAGTTTGGGAATCAATTCCTGAGTCTTTTGTTTAGACTCATAATACTTACACAAAGAAATGTTAAAAGAAAGGATGTTTTTTTAACAGACTAGATTAATGGAATAGCTTAGAAAAATTTCCTTGAAACATTAAGATGTCTACTTCTTCTCCCTTAACTACAGGGAATACATACCCAAACTCCAGTGGATGCCTGAAACCAAGGTAAATTAAACCAATCTCAGATTGAAAATACCGGGGAAAAATTGCATCCATACTGATAAAATACAGACATTTACCCCCTCATCCTTATTCCTAAGCAATACAACATAACTATTAATATAGCATTTTAATTATATTATGTGCTATAATTAATGTAGAAATGATTTAAAGAGCACAGGAAGAGATGCATAGGTTATATGCAGATACAGCATCATTTTCTATAGGGGTCTTTAGCATCTTTGGATTTTGATTTCCACAGGGTGAGTTCTGGAACCATTTCTCCATAGACATCAAGATATGACTCTCTTCTTTTCTGGAAGATCAGTAATTTGAAAATGTTAGAACTGAAAACATGGAGTTAATGTAACCATTTTTGGGGGAAGAGTATGTCTAAATATAAGGAAATAGCTTGTTTGTACTTTAAGAGAACCTTATTTATGAACTCTGATTAAAATAATAGGGTAAATCAACAAATTTTCAAGTATCTCTTTTCCGTCAAAGATTGTTAAATAATAATAACTAACAAAAATACACTCCCCAAAGAGCAGAGTCTTTATCTTCTCCTTGAGGCAAATCCAGTTAGGGTGGACCCAAAGGAGAGCAGAGCTCCTTGGTTGAAGTCAGTATAATTAAGAAAAGCTCTATGAGAATGTCAGTGGACCAAGCCTGCCCTTGGAACCTAACTGGAGTGAGTGTTCAACGGGAAGCAGGAGTCGTGGTTGCCCTGGGAGGGCTCATCCATCACGGGCTGCAGTGTTGGTTATGATGGCAGACCCTAGGATGTCTGTGTTACTTTGCTTATTAAGTGCTTTCCCTCAGCCAGAATGGAACAAAGCAAGCTGAGGTTACTTTTTACCCTAAAGGCAGCCCTTAAAGTTTGTGCAGCTTGGTAGAAGCACCAGCAAGTTCCAGTGACATCTGTGAGGTTCTCCTGAAGGGAGGATGGTGCCAACAGCTAAGAAAACGTAGCATTTGTGTTCTGTGATCAAGCAAGAGCCTTATTCTTCAGGGCTGTGAAAATAGTATATTTCATAACCACATTCTGTGGTTGAATCATTTTTGAGGTTGATCTATGGATATGGAGAGCTTCTCAGTTGTTCATTGAAAAAACAAAAACAAAACAAAACAAAAACCCAACACTACTTCTGCCCTATGAGGCATTTTCAGGGATTTTTAGAGTAATATGTTCCCTATCTCATAGCACCTATCTTTAGCTAATTCAGCGAAGGAAACACCACAGGTCCCCAGCATGGCATCTGTCATACAAAGGTCCACAGGTAAATACAAAAGCAGTTATGGCAAGATAGGATAACTATTGAACTTTCTCCAAGAAAAGTTTAATTATATGCAAATGTGTATGGATATATTCAAACTTGGTTTTTATGTTTTGTTTACATTTTGGCTAATAAGTGAAAGCTGAACTTTGGAATTTTTGAGCATTGTATCTTATCCTATTATTATCAGAAATGGTATGGATATTTGTGAAATAAGATTCAGTGTGGAATAGTGATTCCCTCAAACTGGTAGAACAATGAACCTTTGTCTCTATTCTTGGAGAGAGACAGGGAAAGCAGCACTCACAGAAGTATTGCTATAATTATAGCATCAGAATGGTCAATAGTATAGGCAAATCTTCATTTTCTAACAGCCAGAGCTCTTCAGATCTAATAAATATAATTTAATAACATTTTCACAACAGATAATGAAATAGCTTAGAAAAATTTCCTTGAAACATTAAAATGTATACTTCTTCTCCCTTAACTGCAGGGAATATGTGCCAAAACTCCAGTGGATGCCTGAAACAGAGGATAGTATCAAATGCTACATGTACTGTGTTTATTTCCTATATAGACATACTTATCATAAAACTTTATTTATAGATTAACCACTCTAAGAAATGAAGCAATAATTAATACTAAAGTAGATCAATTATAGTATTATGCAACAATTAAACTGCCAACATCTCTACTTTTAGCATTTGGGGTCCTCATTAAGTAAAATGAAGATTACTTGAACATGAGCAAGATGATGCTGCAGTGGTCTGTCTGATGACCAAGACAGCTACTAAGTGACTAACAGGCAGGTAGTATATACAGCATGGATACACTGGACAAAATGACGATTCAGATACTGGGCATGTTGACAGGACAGTGCATCATGCTACTCAGAATGATACACCATTGAAAACTTATTATTTATCTCTTTCTGGAATTTTGCATGTACTATGTTTGCCAGCAATTGACCTCATATTCTGAAAGAGCAGAAAATGATCCATGAATAAGGAAAAACTATCCTTTTTTCTACTGGCATATATTTCTATGTTAAAGAGGCAGCATGAACCTTCCAACAATAGGCAATTGAATAATCAAACTGTTATGAATTATGAATACTATAAGAAGTGGACAGTGAGAACATAATTTTTTGACCAATCCTTACACAATTAACTGAAAAAAGTACCAAATGTAGCCTTTATTCTTATACACCTTAAGGTGATTTCAAGGCTTTTCATACTGAGATTAGCTATGTGAGGCTTAGTTTTTTTTGTCTTTCTAAAGTGTGAAATTACCATGAATGTTAGAAAAAAGGGAGTTTAATATTTTTAAATACTAAGCCACTGAATAAAATACATAAATCTGTGGGATCTTGACTAACAGAACTGAATTTTAGCTTGCTGAAACTTCTGCTGTATGTTTAAATGGTGATGTGAAAATTAAATTAAGACAACTTTCTACTTTGTCATTCAAAAAGGAATAGCTTTAGGGCCAGTAAAGAATTGATCCATTTAAATGCAATCAATGAAAATGGCCAATTTTCAAGACTGGGTAGGGCTGGCAAACATTGATTTTTTTATTTCAGTGTCCCTTGATGGAGGGATGATGGATCTTGGCTCTAATTTCAGTGAAACAGTTAGTTCTGAGGTAGAGCTGGGACCCCCTGCTGGACATTTCAGGGAAGTACCAGGAATAGGGTGTTCTTTTCCAAGGGTGCTGACTTTTGGGGAGTCACAGCTGATTTTCAGTCAGTGTGTCCAGGGAGGTCTTGCAGCTAAGCCCAATTTGTAGGTCAAAGCTGTTGGCACATCTCAAAGCATTCATAGGAATCAGAGGTAGGAGCCATGATCTTTAGATGTGTTACTATCTTTTGGGATTGTAGACTTTCTTTTCCCCAAAATAACCTCCTCGGTTTGTCTAGATCTGCTCAAGTGCATAGGCTGAGGTCAGAATCAAAATGTGTCTGTCCCATGCAGTTCTTGAAAATTGCTCGTTTTAATTGATTTCTTCTAAGCAGATCAATTCTGGTTTCTGTCTACTCCATCTACATAAGCTTTTTGAGCATGGATAACTTGACTCCACTGAACAAACCAAGAATGATTCTCTTGTATCTTCCCTGAAGGTTCAGGCTGCTCTTCTAGAGAGTTTTATTGTGATTCTTGATGTGTGGGCGCACACAGAATGTGCCATGAGCTGGCAGTGCTGAAGGGTGAAGAGCCCAAAGATACATCACAAACTCGATCATTTGTGTCACTAAACACTTGAATCCTGGTGCATTATTCACAGCATAAATGTTCCCAATCTAACAAAAGACTATGTAAGACCAGCCTTGTCTTTCAACCTGGGCTAAAGCTTTTTTTTCAGTGTCCCCTTCCTCACCCCTGAGTTCATTACAGGAGGCTGACCAGTGATATCAAACCCAGGTTTTTTATGTTAAAACCAAACTTATGAAATCCCCTGTTCGTTGAGTAAGCTTTGCTAGTCCATGTGCAGTGTCCAATTTGTTTTTAAAGTGGCTAAAATGTTGGTAATAAACAGTTTCTCAGGATCAGGACTGGTAGATTTTGATTGTCATGCTCGGTTGATGAACATTCACTCCAGAACAGAACTTAGTATACCCAAGAATTAAGGCTTATCCTGCAAAGCAGAAAAGACTACAGAAGATCCCTTTCCAGATGTCCCCCTTTAAGATTTTAAGAGTGAATTTCTCTATCTTGAGAAGAATTTGTGAGAAACAATACAAGTTTTAACTTATATGTTTCTCTTTCATAAAGCTTTTCACAAATGCCAACCAGTTCTGGAAAAGATGAGACCAATGACAACATCACAATATTCACCAGGATTTTGGATGGGCTCTTGGATGGCTATGACAACAGACTGCGGCCTGGGCTTGGAGGTGAGTTTGCTCCTCTTGGCAGAGGACAGCAGGAACCCAGGAAAAACTTAACCTCAGTCTGAAGCTCTGGTTGCTGTGATTCCAACAATCTCTGGAAAAAACATCATAGTTGGGATACTGTGAAATGGTTGTTCTGTCCTTACCAGGGATCCTGGATCCTTTGTTATCATTTTCCAGATGCAAGAAGCTGGGGGAGATTGTCTTCCCAAAATATTCCTACAAACCCTTCTTCCTAGAAATCCTATTCACTTAGGGAGGAAGCAATTCTTAAGTGTTAAATCCACTATTGGGTGATATTGTTCTTTGCATCTTAATAGGGCATGCATTTTTGACTCTCATTGTAGTCATAGTATTCACAATAGTCTCCCTTTAACCATGGGAGTGTGTTCCAAGACCCCTAGTGGTTGCCTGAAAGTGGATACTACCAAACCCTGTATATATAATGATTTTCCCTGTACACCCATGATAAAGTTTAATTTAAAAATTAGGCTCTATAAGATTCACAATAATAATTACTAATAAAATAGTACATTTATAACAATAGACTGTAGTAAGGGTTATTTAAGAGTGAATTGACATGCATTACTTATATTTAGAATTTCCCGTTTGATATTTTTGAACCTCGCTGACACTGGGTACCTGAAACTGCAGACAGTCAAAACATAAGTACGGGGGAGGACAACTGTACTTTGATTCTGGAGAAGTTGATTTAAAAAAGTACTGATAATGAATTATCCTGCTGGGGCACAACTGGCACAGCTTAATTTTATGGTGAGGATTTAGATGCCATACACTTGAACTTGCTTCATTATGTGAAGTAGAGACCCTCTGGCAAATACATTCTTAGAGTACAAGATGTAGTTCTCAGATATCTGCATTTTTTTACAGGGAGATTCACTTAAAGCATGAATTACCATTCTTTGCCTTTTGAAGAAGAAAAGTCCACATTGGCTCCTTGACAATGTCTTTCCTCTGAATGACGTTCCCTGGTCTCTCTCTCCCATAGTTCTGTCCCTTTTAAACATATACAGAAGTGTCAAGGTATAGAGAGACCCAATGAGCTGCCCTCAGTTCTCGCAGAATCCCCTGATTCAGGCAGCCTGCCTTACAGCCCTGCAGGGTGGGGGCCCTGAGTATACAAGGAAAAACTTAATAGGCCACCCTGAATCTCAGAGTGCAGTGGGGCTTGTGTCTCAGTGGGGAGACAAGCACTGAAACCACAAAGCACCACAAAACAAAAACACCTGTGTATGTATAAATGTACATCATGAAAACAGATGTCCACTGCAAGGAGGTTCTGGGAGAGAAAGATCTGAGCTCATGGGGATAACAATCAGGCAGTTTGGGGTTATTTGCATTCTGAATGTGGTCTCTACCCATGAGGGATAAAGCCACTCATGAGGGGGTTTACAGGGTTTCAGTAGTGCCCAAAGAACACAAAATTCCCTCCAATATTATTAGCCGCTCATCACTTTATGTATTTCCAATAATTTTAACTGACACAGTAGTCCCCCATGATGGGAATTTCTAACAACTGAAAATGCTGTCTAAGGAGAAGTGGGCCTTCCTTCTCAAGCTGGTGTGGTCTTAGGACCCATCAAGAGCATTTTTCTCATTCCTCCTCTCCCTGTGAGCACATGGTGGCTCCGGTTTTGATTGAAGATACTCTTGAGTTGGTTTCCCTCCTTCTGAATTGTCCAACTCTTTCAAAACCACTATTTATGGCTCAGACAAAGCTGTGCACTGTAGGCTGGCATTATTGTTCTAGGTATTATTGTTCTAGGTTTAGGGAAGAAGCTGAAGCCCAGGTGTTTGTGATGCCACCCACTGTCCCACACTCAGGACTCAGCACATGTCTGTTCAGAAGTTTATCCCAGCGGTCAGAAGTACAATGAGATGGATATTTTATTTATGTAATACTTTAAAGCAACTTGGTTCTACTGGGTATTTTTTCAAGTCCTCTAGATTTACCAACCATATTATAAATGCCCTCTGGTTGCAAAGAGTAAAAGTGGTTAATAGTCTAGGAATGTTAATATGGTGTGACTGAGGTGTGTGGTGAGTCCGTGCTTGGAGCAACCTGTGTCTGTGTTTCAGAGCGAATCACTCAGGTGCGGACTGACATCTATGTCACCAGCTTTGGCCCGGTGTCCGACACAGAAATGGTAGGTCTTGGGGTGTGGCCCCACGTAGATAATTCTTAATAAACACCACAAGAACTCAACTGCTGACCTTGTCTACTCAGAAATTGCCTCCTTGCCTTCCTTTGCATTAGGAATATACCATAGATGTGTTTTTTCGACAAAGCTGGAAAGATGAAAGGCTTCGGTTTAAGGGGCCCATGCAGCGCCTCCCTCTCAATAACCTCCTTGCCAGCAAAATCTGGACCCCAGACACGTTCTTCCACAATGGGAAGAAGTCCATTGCACACAACATGACCACACCCAACAAGCTGCTGCGGCTGGAGGACGATGGCACGCTGCTTTACACCATGCGGTAAGCACATGGGATAGGGGAAGCTGGCTGGGGACAGGGGACGGTGCAGGACCTGGCCTCCAGACCAGTCCCAAGGCCCTGTGGCCCAAATGATCTGACTGTGGGATTCAGGATTGCAGTTTGCACATGTGCCTGGGTCCATATGAGCTATTTCTACTCTGACTTGCCCATACTTACATTCATGCCAGTTCTTGCCTTGAGATGTGGTGGGTGCAGAGCCATTAGTTATTTCTACTTGGCTTTTTTTTTTTTCGGTTCAAGTTCAAGAGAATCTTTGGAATTAGTGACCCAGATAACGTAAGATAGGAAAAATTTATTTTATAAAAATTTCATTGAAACCTTAAAAGAATCCTTTTCTTTGGTTGCAGTTGGGCAATCTTTTCAAGTACTAATAGTCCATTTCTCATAAACTTTGATAATATTCTACTGCTTAGGTGAAATTGTAGTATTTCTAGTTTAAAATGATCATTAGTCATTTTTTTCCTGAATTATTCATTGTCCTTCAGTAAATCAATAAATTGACCATTGAGAGAGGCTCCTTTAGCTTTTATAAGTTTCAATGGTGAGCCTAAGTAGGCTTCGGAAAAATAGTTTCTAAATTGTATTAAAAAAGTCACCAAAATCAAGTTAAAAAAATAGAGCAGATGGGAGCCTTCACAATAAACTTCATATTTAAAAGAAGTAATCATAGAGGAAAATAACATTGCTCTTGTCATCTTTGGAGGCTGTGTTTTCTAACATTTTCCAAGGAACGCTTTGACATGCAAACCTAACTGACAACAGGACTTTCTTCTTCTGAAACCCGTAGGAAGTTCGGATGGGTGAGCCTGAGACACACCCATTGGCATTTCTTTCTTTTTCTCATGCTTTGCTTTTCCTTCCAACTGATGGATGTGTGGGTGGCGGGCATCATTCTCCGTGCAGTGAGTGTGTTGAAAAGCTGAGAAATGGTGCTGGGGTTGAGAATAAGTGCTTTGTCATCATCCTATGAAAAAGAAAGGGTATGGAGATAAACCAGTGTAATCTCAGCATGAGCAGAGCTAGGTGTGGTAGCAGGTAGTCTGCTGTGGGGCTGCACAGGTTTGAGGTGAATTATTTAATGTGCTTATTGTGTGGTGGCTGTGATTTTTTAAAAATTTATTTGCTCGAAATACTCTTAATTTTGGAGGGAATCCTTGTCACATATTCATACATACAAGGATATTAACAAAGAAAATTAAGGCTGATCCTAGTCCAAGATCTCCCCCCATTCACCTATTCCCCAATTTCATGTCTCTGTAACACCCTCAAGTTATAGATAGAAATGAGCATGTACATTATATTAATTTTTGAACTTTCTGAGTTTCTCTGCCTTTGTGTAGTTAGACTTCTCATGGGAGTCAAGTGTTCCCAGCTGTATTGATAACCCCACTTTTTCCTCCCTCCACTCTCTGTCCCCCTCCTTTCACCTCCCACCTTCATACTTATGGTTCCCCCAGCTTATGTGAAATTTCAACTGTGGTGTGTTTATTCCTTAAACTTAGCTAACTTTCAACCTATCTTAGGTTTTACCCTAGCTTCCACATATCAGAACTCAGCATTTTTTCCATTTCAATCCATTTAGCTGCATATGTCATGATATCATTCTAATAGCAGAGTAGAACTCCATTTGTGTGTGTGTGTGTGTGTGTGTGTGTGTGTGTGTGTTTGTATGTTAAACAAGAGTTTTGGAATCCGTTCATTCAGCGAAGGGCATATGGGTTGGTTCCATAGTTTAGCTATTATAAACTGAACTACCATAAACATTGATATAGCTGTGTCTCTGTAGTGTGCCAATTCTAGCACTTTTGGGAAAATACTCAGGAGTGGGATAGCTGGATTGTAAGATAATTCCATCCCTAGCTTTTTGAGTAGTCTCTACACTGATTTTCAGAGTGGCTGTACAAGTTGGCAGTCCCACCAATAGTATGTTAGTGTTCCTTTCTCCCCACAACCTCTCCAGCATCTGTTATTGTTTGTATTCTTCATTTTTGCCACTCTGAATGGAGTGAGGTGGAATCTCACTGAAGTTTTGATTTGCATTTCTCTTATTGCTAGTGATGTGGAACATTCTCTCATATATTTATTGGCTTTTTGGACTTACTTTGTTGAGAAGTCTCTGTTTAGTTCCCTTACCCATTTATTGATTGGATTATTTGTGGTTTTGGTGTTAAGCTTTTTGAGTTCTTTGTATATTCTCCATATTAGTCCCTTGTCCGAGGTGTAACATGCAATGTTTTTCTCCCATTCTGTATGTTCTTTCTTGACACTCTTGACTAATTCTTTGACTGAGCAGATGCTTTTCAATTCAATGGCATCCTACTCATTGATTCTTGGCTTTAATTCTTGCCCTATTGGAGTCTTGTTAAAGAAAGAGGTGCCTACAAGGATGTTGTTGAGTGTTGACCCTATTTTTTCTCCCAGCAATTGTATAGTTGTTAATTTAATTCCTAATTCTTTGATCCATTCCAATTTTATTTTTGTGCAGAGTGAGAGACAAGGATCTAATTTCAATTGTCTGCATATGGCTATCCAGTTTATCCAGCACCATTTATTGAAAAGACTGTTTTTCTTCCATGCTATATTTTTGCCCCCTTTATCAAATATCAGATGTTTAAAAACTTGGGATTTGTCTCAGTGTTTTCTATTCTATTCCATTGATCTTCTTGTCTGTTTTGATACCGATACCATGCTGTTTTTATTACTATAGCCCTGTAGTATAATTTCAAGCCAGGTATTGTGACACCTCCTGTTTTGTCTTTCTTGCTTAGTAATGTTTTGGCTATTCTGGGGTTCTTGTTATTCCAAATGAATTTGAGAATTGCTTTTTCTATATCCATGAAGAATGACATTAATATCTTGATGGGAATTGTGTCAAAACTGTACAGGGCTTTCGGCAGAATGACCATTTTAATTATATTGATTCCGTCTAACCAAGAACATGGAATTTTTTTTTCCTTCTTCTCAGGTCTTCTTCAATTTCTTGTTTTAAATGCTTTTTTTTACATGTTGAGAAAACTAAATGTAATTAATGGCATAAGCTTGTAGGATTGGATACACAGAATTCAATAAAATTTTCATTATCAAATAGTTCTATTTCTAACAAAACTACTAAAAATAGAAATTTTCCTTCATTCAACATAACCTCACAGAAACAGTACTTTGCATAAAATGAAGAAGGGAAAGAAGAAAAATCAGATAATCAAAGTAAACATCATTTAATATAAATTTTACTATTTTAATAGTATTGATCAGATGCCATAAGTTTTATTAGTGAGTTATTCTGGTTGAAGAAATTATAATTATATGAGACTTCTAAAATAATTACATGAGACCTACACAATCACAACTGAGCAATGAAAACACAATATTAAAAATTTTTAAACATTACTCAAAAAAATCACCGTAATAGCATACTAACAATATTAAATACATAGTACTCTAATGATTACCACATCTAACAAAAAGAATGCTGGATATATATCAGGTATTTTAGAAAGCACTTTTGTTTTAAAATTTGATAGTTTTCATTATAGAGGTCTTTTAGGGGTGGCTGTGTTTTGTTCATAGGATAAAAATATTTCCAGTCACTATAGAATTGTTGTGCTTGATTCTTTTCACTGAGGAACTTGGGTTAGGTGCAAAGCCTAAATAGTACAGCCGTAAATAATGAAATGAGCAGTTTTACTTCTATAAGACAATGGGATGCTACCATCTTGTATCTCATTGCCCAAATCTGGTGGGGAGTTAAGGCCACTGATTAGAAGGGGAAGAGGTGGGAGAGGACTTCTTACTGAACCTGGATACCAGTCCTGCAGGAGCCCTAACAGCCAGATGAAACTATGACCATTAACAGAGAGAGCAAGGCTCAGGGTGTTTGGTAATCAGCCCAGGGTCACACAAGTAGGGATGGGACAAGAATTTAAGCTTGGATCTTAGCAATGCCCTTATTTGAACCATCACATTTGAAAATTGGAAGAATGCAGGATTATTAGATAAAGGATAACTTTCTTAGTGCCCTCTTCAGAGTGGCATGCCTAGAAGGAAGTCAGTGAGAAGTGAGAACCAGAGCAAATTGTCAGCAGTAATGAATGGTTGTTTATGCAGAGAAAGTCTGCTAATGTGCTGCAAAGTTTATGAGTTTTCTTTTTTCAATCACATACAACATTTGGGAATTGCAAATAGTTCCTCTTCAAGGTGCTATGAATTTTAATGTGATAAAGCTATAGTTGTGAGGCCGTACAGCATGCTGTTGATTTAACCAAGATG
This sequence comes from Aplodontia rufa, assembly GCA_004027875.1. Taxonomy (NCBI): domain Eukaryota; kingdom Metazoa; phylum Chordata; class Mammalia; order Rodentia; family Aplodontiidae; genus Aplodontia; species Aplodontia rufa. The sequence goes on from PVKS010012831.1 coordinate 36,978, forward strand.
GTGAGATGGCAACACAGATCTGGTGAAAATGCAAAGCACATGTTGAGTGGTATTCTGGTGCCCCATCCTGTCGTGGGGCATTTCAGGCACAGCCTCTCACTTCAGTGCTGGGCCAAACCTGTCAGGCCTTGTGCTATGGTTTGGATCACCAAACTCTTCTAAAGGCTGGTGTGATAAAAACTTGATCCAAGGTGGCACTACTGGGAGGTGGTGGAAAGTTTAAGAGGTGGTGTCAAGCAGGAAGTGTTCTGGTCAATGTGATGTGCTTTGTACCCCTGAAGGGAACTGTGGGACCCCAGTCCCTTCCTTTTCTCTTTTTCACTCTCAGGCATAAGGTGAGTGGTTTTGCTCTACCACACACTTTCAACACTATATGCTACCTTGATATAGGACTAAAGCAATGGGGACAATCAGTCATTGTCTTAGTCAGCTTTTTGTTGCTGAGATGAACAGATCTGACAAGAACAATTTTAGGAGGAAAAGGTTTATTTTAGGATTCACAGTTTCAAAGGACTTAGTCCATGGAGGCCTGGTTCCATTCCTTGGGGCTCAGGGTGAGGCTGTACCTCATGGCTCCAAGGTGCAGGGAGCTCAAGGCATCACACTGGGAAGCAGAGCAGAGCAGAGATGCTCCATGCCAGATGCAGTATACATACCCCCAATGACCCCACATCCTCCAGTCACACCCTGCCAGCATAAAGTTTTCTCTAAGGGGATTACTGCTTGGGTTAAGGCTTTGCTAAGCTGATCATTTCAGCTCAGCCTTTCTGAATTGTCACACGTGAGCTTTTGGGGGACACCTCACACTCAAACCATAACAGCCAGGGACTGAAACTTCCAAAACTGTGAGCCACAAACACTTTTTCTATTTATAAGTTTATTTATCTCAGGTATTTGTTGTAATAACAGAAGGGTGACAAAAACACCTTGCAAAATCATTGGTATGCCTTGGTCTAGTAATTCCCAATTAGTATCCATCCTGAGGGAGTCTTTAGAAACATGAACTAAGCTTCAGGTACAAAGGTATCTGCTTTGATATAACTTATGGTGTTGGACATTGGAGGAGATACAGCCCTCTAGTAAATTTTTCAAATGAAATTGTATCTTTATGTGTGTGTGTGTGTGTGTGTGTGTGTGTGTGTGTGTGTATTTGGTACTGGGGACTGAACCCAAAGTTTCACACATGCTAGGGATGTGCTTTACCTCTGAGCTACTTCCCCAGTCTATGTCTTTAAATTTCTCTTTAGTTGCTGAAGCATGAAAGTGTAAAACAAATTGGAAGTCACGTAATGTCTTTTTAACCTAAGACAATGATCTATAAATGTTTGAAAATAATGCAGTTACCATCATTAAACAACTAACCCCAAAGTGATGGTAATTGGAGAGAATTTTTAATGTATAATTCCCATATGCCCCAAAAGTCCTTTAAATGAATATTCAATGATAAACACAATTTAGCAGGATGAAAATCTTTCTATAGGGGATTCAAACAAAGACAAGGGAAAGTCAGCTGCTCATGCCATTTGCTCCTAAAATATCTGTCAAACAGCCTTAAGCACTTGTCTGGAGTTAATCGACAACATTGATTTTGAAGAATTTTCTACAACAAAGTAGTTATTCTTTACAGGGTTTGAAGGTAAAATTTACCAACTACTCGGTGTGAGCACAAAGTTAGCATGGATGCTAACACTTGCTCTACCACTGAGCCTCATCCCCAGCCTCAAGTGCCCTCTTTAGGAGGATCCAGTGGTAAATGTTTGTAGCTTTCTTTGTCCTTTGTGCTCACACTGAGTAGTTGGTACTGTCCTACTGCATTTTGCTAGGCCAGGAAAAGGTTAAATGCAAAATTTGAAATGTGGTTTCTATTAAATGCATGTCACTTTCATACCACTGGAAAGTCATATGTATTGAACAGTCACTGCTAGGAGAGTTTTACACAAATAAACAGGTGTTTTACAAAGCCACCCTTAAAGCTGAGCTTCACACATTAGGCTTGGTGGCCTGGTCACTTCCTAGGAAGCCTCAACAGGGCTGCTTCCCCCCAGCCAGCCCTCCGTTTCAGAGCTGAAGGGGTGAAAGGTGCTGACCCCAAAGACTGGCTTGAGTCCATCCAGGTCTTGATGGATGATTGTCATTATGGAAGGCTTCATAGTTGCTATTATTTCTGGACAGAACTTTTGGTCATCATAGCACATGGGTTCCAATTCCCTGCCAGACATCCCTTCTTCAGCAAGCATGCCTAGTCGTGTACCACGTTATCTTTTATGAGCAGGCAAGTTGGTAGACAATGACTGTTTTTCATCTCTCTTTATTCTGCATTTTCCAAAAGAACAAACTCTTATGAGGATGCACTATGAGAAAACACCTCCTCAGGGAAAATTCCACTGGACTCTGGGCCCCTGGCTGGACAGAGAGTCCTTTATTTGTCCCCAGGTTTGGAAACCACAAGCAGGCTTTTCTAGAACCACATGATCATGCCTGTCTCATAACTCTTCCTCCCACCGTCACTTTGCCCATGACCAAGTGGTGGAAAGATCAGGATAAATGTTCTAGAGAGTTCTAGAATTTTACCATTATACTAGAGCATTGAGCAACCCGATACCAGAGTCGGGCATTGAACGCCACTCCGTGTCGTCTCCGTTGCACAATGTTTCCCTCTGTACTGTTTTACCCTGAGGAAGCATATTTTTATGATTGTTTGCATTATGTTTCATCACTAAGTGGAAAAGGACTTGCTATGAATTGAAGGAATAGTACTGAGAAGATAATGGACCTTGGAGCTATGCTGACTAACGTTCAAATGCAGCCATTCAGACGTCATGAATTCTAGATGATTTTGTACTACTCTCTTAGAACCACGTTTTTGGTTTTGTTTTGTTTTGCTTTTTTTTTTTTTTTTTCTTCTCTTCCCATATGGCAGAGCTATAGGTTCTAAAACTCATTCTGAGAAAAGGTATCAAATGAGCATATTCTTTGTATGGCCACTGGAGGGCAACATAGTAACATTTATGTTTGGTGATCAGCAATACCTGACAATCCAAGCAAATAACTTGGAGGAGGTATTTGAAGGAAACTGTGTGTGTGTATATATATATGTATATGAGTATATATATATATATATATATATATATATATATATCTAGACATTTTTAACTAGACACTGAAGTGTGTGCATGTACAGGCATATGTATCTCTACAACACACACACTAATATTCAGTTAAAATCTGCTTTTGTGAACCTAGAGATATATTAGTTGAATCTTGCAGATTTAAAGTAAAGTAGTGCACTTGTTTTACAATGACAAGAAACAATATGTGATTTAATAATTTGGAACACTGGGAAAGTCAAGATGCGTGATATCAAGGCCAAGGAGTTTCAGTGTTAATATTTTGGTGTGTCATGTACAGGTGTCTCTGAGTACAGACATACATACATATGTGCATTTCTATATGTACATACACATAGTCTCTTATAGTTTTCAGGTGGTCTCATTCTCTGAAAACGGCTCTCTAGGTATCTTTATGATTTAAAATGTACTGAAAAGTTTTCCTGTTTTAAAGGTTGTTCTGAAACATCATGATACATTACTGCCATCATGGAGATATTCTGTCTCTGTATCATCTGTAACATGTTATTTCTTTTTTTCCTTGATAAATAACATTGTAATTTATGCAGAAAAGTTTATGTTTTGAATCAATTCCATGAATTGGACAAAAGAAAAGTCTTTTATACCCATTTTGAAATTGTTCCCTAGAGGGGTTGGGGATTTAGCTCAGTGGCAGAGCACTTGCCTAGCATGAGCAAGGCCCCAAGTTCAGTCCTCAGCCCTGAAAAAAAAGAAATTGTTCTCTAAAAAAACTATGCCCATTTGACTCCCCACAATAGTGGGAATAGATATTGCCTCAGTTACTTCCTAATACGTTGTGTGTGAAAATGAAGTATCAGCTCATCTCATCCAGTGAGATGCAATTAACAAGCAGTCTGTTTTAAAAACATGCTAACACATTCTGGTAACAGCTCTTCTGTTCCTTCCTTTTGGGACATAAGGGTCACAGAGATCTTTTGTTTACTGATGAATTTGGAATGGACTTATTTCCAGGGTTGGAGACATGGGGCCTGTCTTGCAAACCATTGCTCTTGTCTGTTTCCATTCAGTTATCCATAGACACATACCCACCTTCCCTCATTCTCTCAGTTTTCTCCAAGATGTGTCTCTCAAGTCTGCCATGCTCTGCAGACTGTTACCTGGCTCAGATCTTCATCCCCTGGGCTTCCCAGCACACTGAGGTGATCTTGGTCAGAACCTGTAGCACACTCGATTTGAGTTCTCTGTGTTCCCTGGTGGGTGTCTTTGGAAAGGGACTATGTTTTGGTCATATGTTCTGGGTAATCCTATATACAGTCAGCTCTCCGTGAATGCTCCATCCTCAGAGTCAACCAACCTCAGACCAAAAATAATAAAAAATTGCATTTGCACTGAACGTGTACAGACTTTTCCTGATCATAGTCACCCCAAAATACAGTATAGCAACTATTTACACAGCAGTTATATAGTATTAGATATTAGAAGTCACCTGGAGATGATCTTAAAGTACACAAGAGGATGTGTGTAGATTACATGCGAATACTGTGCCATTTTATGTCAGGAACTTGAGATCCATGGGTTTTGACAATCACAGGGGATCCTGGAACCAATTCCCTGCAGACAGCTGTACTCCATGTAATCCCAGCACCTGGCATTCAAGAGGAACTTAATGCATGTTTGTGAAGGAATGAATAATAATGAACTGAATGAGATCACCTTCTCTTTAAGTGAGATTGTCTCCCTGCTCAGAACTTAGTTTGAGGGATTTAGAAGGGAGACCCAGAGAAATTCCTCTTTCATAGATAAGCTCAGTGTGTAGGATTGTGCTAGTTTCAAAAAGATTTGAGATTATATTTGGCTAAAACAATGTACTTTCAGCATACAAATGAGGTAATTTTAGACATATTTCTTGCACACTTGGTTGAGAAACATGACTGGAACTTTTCTTGGTCTAGCGTGGAGGCTCTTAGTTTGCGGTCATTGTGGTCAGTCTATACTTCTGGACTGTTGAGCACACATCACACGAAGGACCATCTCATGCTTTGGAAATGGACCATCTCCAACACATTTTTTTTTTTTTTTTTTGCCTTTCAAAAGCTGTGAATAAATCCAGTCCTAGTGAGAGAGAAGCCAAACTTCTGTGATAGCTTCAGCATGGCTGGATCTCAGGCTCCCCTGCCCAAGCAGGGACCTTCTTAAAAAGAGACACCTGCGTGCAAAGAGCCACATCTACACAAGGTTCTGAGGAATCTCTTGGGGGGTGCAGAAGTAGGTAGAAAGCCCCCTGACTGGCGAGAGGTTCTCAGCTCCAGGATTCCATCCAGAGTCTCACACCACACACACACACACCTGCAGGCATTCAGTTACGTCTGAATGGAAAGGAGCACTTGAGCTGAGGAGCTAATTAGTTTTCAAAAATGCATATGGCCTTTGCTATGAGCCAGGAACTTCAGAAATACCAATTCATCAAATCTGCCTAATACCCTAAGAATTTGATGCCATCATTATGACAATTCGTACATAAGACCCATGAAGCAGGTGAAAGTGAATACATAGGAATCCATCCATCAATAAAGCCCAGATGCTCAAACCTGCCTGCCTATCCCTATTTTAATATACTGAATAAGAAACAACAGGAACCCAGGCTCTCTATTCAGCTAACAGGGATGAAAAGAATGTCCACTAGGTGGCACCATATCCTTTTACATGATGGTCCCGCTTAAGTACTCGCTCTACTGAAGCATTTCCAGAGAAAATGGTATGGTTCTGATGCACGGAAGCCACTGGAAGCCTGTCCTTAGTGAAGAGCCCTCCCTTGCTTGCAGCCAACCTGCGACTGCACCCCAGGCACTGGAAGAGGTCTGTATCAACGTAAGCCTGCTAAAAAAATGTAGTCTCCGTTCACAGGAAGAACGGTGATGAACCAGTAGTCCTGATTTCAACTATGAATGTGACCGTTTAATAGGAGCAAATTGATGGTCTCATCTTATGCATGCTGTCACCCACGTGATCCTTGAGTCTGAGCTGACCCTCAGATCAGCCAACAGCAATGGTTACTAAAAACACCCCCAGTCATCGTCTCACAGTAACACAGCTAATGCAGTGAGGATTTCTATATTTACCCTGAAAATAATTAGGTATTTGCCTGATGTGAAGTAGAAGACACAGCAGAGTTCTCTATGCTAAAGTGTTTCCCAAGGAGGCTGGAATCTCGAGTGTCTTGTTTTTGCCTTTTCCCTATAATTTATACTGTCTGGTATGGTAGCCAGTAGATATCTAAGATGTTTAAAAATTAAAGTCAAATAAAATTAATAATTCAGTGTGTTAGCCACATCTCAATCAACAGCCAGATGTGAATAGTGGCTGCGTCATTGGACAACACATGTATAGGACATTGGTGTCACCACAGAATTCCTTTGGAAATCCAGTCCAATCTCAGAATCAGAAGTGTTTCCTAGGGGTCCAGTTTTCCCTACTCTGATCCCTGGTATTTGCATACACCCCACCTGGATCAGCAGTAGCCAGCTGCTTTCAGCTGTGCCACGTGTGGCATAATAAGACTGAGTGAATCATTGGATTTAAGCAAAATTTTAAAGTATTCTGAGGAAACTTAAAGCTCTGAAGCCACAGTCATTTAATGGGGTGATTTTTCTAAAGCATTTTAGAGGTATGAATAGTCAAACCATAAATGATTTCCTAGACATCTAACAAGACAATAGTTTACATTGCTAATTTAATTTTTGTTATTGGAATTTATTTTAATTTTAATTTTTTGTAATTGAAGCTGAGCTTTATATTTCTATTTTCTTTTTTGGCAGAGCTCAGGGTTGAACTGAGGGCCCCAAGCATACTAGGCAAGTGCTCTAACCATCTGCTGAGCCTCGGGGGCTGCAGGGAGCAGGGCAAGTTCACAGGGGCAAGTTCACCGGGTGGAGGAGGTGATGAGGCTGGGCCCCGGGGTGGGGTTGCTAGGGTGTTCTACACAGAGCCATGTGAAAAAGCACAGCCTTCTGGAACCAATAGGAAGTCACAGAAGTGTGTGCGTGGAGCTGTCGGGAAGAAGACCAAGGGGTAGCAGGAACTGAGACTTTCATGGACAAGGACCAGTTCAGTACTAATTCTTTTTGGTTTAGGCTGTGGGGAAAATTGTAGGCTAGGACCACCATTTTAGGTCTCCTGACCACTCTCATAGACCAGGCAATAGCCACACAAGTCCCCTTCTCCTTCAGAAGTGGTGGAGTAGCTGTGATTGTTCCCCATTGCAAGTAAGAAGGTTGTAAGGTCAGAGAGTAAAGCCAGGTCACCCTGTGGGGAAGTCCAGGGTGCCAGATGCCTGGACCTGAGGCCTAGGGACTTCTGTGTGCAGCAGGTCACAGCATCCATTTGGTAAAGAGAGTTGAACAAAAGCCTCCTGGGAGGCATCAATGTTTCCATCTATTACACCTTTCTGAATGGTTTCACTGTGTGTGTTTGTGTGTGAGAAAGAGTGTGTGTATGTGTGTGGTGCGGGGATACAACTTAGGGTCTCATGCATGCCAGACAAGTGCCCTACCACTGAGCCGCATTCCCGTCCCTGGGTACCTTGACTCTTTAGGCTGGCAGAGTGCCTGGAACACAGAGCCCTGCAGACCCTTCCAGGTCTGAGGGTGGTCCAACCACTGTACAGGCAGCATCATCACCAAGTCTCCATTCTCATCTGGAAACAGGGATGGCCATTGTAGGCATCTTCTTGAGTTGGAGGAATCATGAGGGAGATGCAGATGAGGGCTGCAGTGGGATCCTTCTGTGTAAAGGTCTTTTAGTCAGCTGTTTCACTGCCGTGACCAAAACTGATGGGAACATTTTCAGAGGAGGAAAGGTATATTTGATGCTCATGGTTTCAGATATCTCAGTGCATAGATGGCCAACTCCATTGCTCTGGGCCCGGAATGAGGTGGGACATCATGGTAGAAGGGTGTGGCAGAGTAAATTTAGCAGCTCAGGACATGATAATCAGGAAGGTGAGGTGGGGGGAGGGTAGAAGGAGAGCACACGTTCCACTCATGAAAGAAAAAAATATAAACACCAAAGGTACACTCCCAATTATCTCCCTCCTCCAGCTACTCCTTACCTGCCTACAGTTACCACCCAGTTAATCCTGATAAGGCAATCACCACACTGATTAGATTGAGGATCTCATAACCCAATCATTTCACCTCTAAACTTTCTTTCACTGTCTCACAGTGAGTTTTGGGGGACACTGCACATCCAAACCATAACAGAGAGGCTCCTATCTGCTCTCCCTAAAGACAACAGTTTTCTCTCAGACTTGGACTATTGTCTTTCCTGCTTATAAAAATTAGCCCCACATTGTCAAGGATCTTTCCCTACTCAGATTCCATTCTATTTTCTTTCACCTGAATCTGTGGCCTTCACCATTCTTGGTTGCATAGACCTGTGTTTTCCTGTAGTTTCTGGTAACTAGAACCATTGCTTCCCCGTGTCTGCAGAGCAGATGCTGTTTTTAGCCAGTAGAAGTGAGTGTTTGGGGCTCCTCCACAAAGAGACTGGGCACACGCTTTTGCCCACTTTGTAAAGGATTGAACTGAGACTTGTGGATTTGCCAAACCCTGGGTCAACAGAACATCAGACTCCTCCAAGGCTTCATCCTCCAGTTCGTCTTGGGTTGCTTTTCTGAAAAATAAGCTGTTTCCATGGTCTGACTTCTGTTTACTTACATGCTTTCAAATAAATACGGTGAAGCCCTGATTTTCTTCTCAGTGGATTGTCAGCCTCTCCTCTTGTGTCTCTGCTGAGGTCCAAAAATGAGCCCAGAGTTCATAGGTCAGAGCTGCTTGTCTTCTTGTTTGTTAACCAGTTGGTTCTGTTTATTGCTGACCCCTTTCAATTCTCTTTCTGCTACAAGACACTGGCCCTTGCTACCAGAGCTTACCCTCCATCCATCTGGGCTCTTCACCTCTCCCTGGAGGGCCGCTACTGCCATTCAGCTGATGCCTTGCTCTTGGATTCTCTCATTCTTCTCTCACACAGATGCCAATAAAATTGTAAAAGTCTTTCAGATTCCTCACAGGAATCTCTAGCATGTTCAAGATTTATAGCCTATGAACTTATTTGTAAATTTTGGATTCTACTCTTTGCGTCTGCACAGGTTCTGAAGCTATTCTGCTTGTGTTGAAATCCTATCTCTTCCCATCACCACCACCCCCATTAGAGTGGTATATGTGTTGCAGTAGATGGGCCTATATTCACACATCATTGTTACCCTAGGTCTGTCATTTACTTTAGGTTCACTCTTTGTGTTACATATTTTATGGATTTGGACAAAATTATGTTGATATGTTTCCACAGTATGGTATAACCTGGAGTGTTTTTGCTTTCTAAAAACCCTCTGCGCCCCACTAGTTCATCCTTCTCGCCCCACAAACCCTAGCTATTATTTATCTTTTACTGTCTCCATAGTTTTAACTTTTCCTGGAATGTCAAGTAGTTTGAATCCTACAGTTTGTAACCTATCTGGCTCTTTTCATTTGGTAATATGCACTTAAGTTTCTTCCATGTCTTCATGGCTTGAAAACTCATTTCATTTTAGTACCAAATAATAGCCCATTGCTGTGTCTGGATGTACTATGATTTAATCATTCACATATGAAAAGATGTCTTGGTTGCTTCTAAGTGTTGGAAGTTAGGACTAAAGCTGCTGTAAACATTCACGTGAAGGCTTTTGTGTAGACCCAGCTTTTCAACTCCTTTGGGTAAATGCTAAGGATCACAATACTAGGTCGTATGGCAAAAGTTTTTATTTTTATTTTTGTTTGTTTTGTTTCATTTTGTTTTTTAGTTTTGTATCTGAATGTCAAGATATTTTCCAAAGTGGCTGGCTGACTGATATTTGCATTCACGTCAGCAAAAACTGAGAGTTGTCTCTTCTCCACATATCTTCTAGCATTTGTTATCATCTGTGTTGTGGATTTTGGTCATTTTCATAAACGTGTAAAGACATCTCATTGTTGTTTCAAGTTGCTTTTCCCGGATGACATGTGATGAACAGTATTCTGTGCTTGTTTGTCATCTGTATATCTTCTTTGTTGAGGCATTGCTAAGGTGTATTTTTAAAAACCGCATTTTAATTGGGTTATTTTCTTTATGTGGTAAAGTTTTAAGAATTCTTTGGGGACTGGAGCGGTGGCTTAGCAGTTACGGTGCTTGCCTGGTATGTGCAAGGAGTCGGGTTCGAACTCCAGCACCACATACACAACAAAATCTCAGAGCAACTAAGACCACATGAAAAACTGAATAAAATTGATTATCTCTTTCTCTCTCTCACTCTCCTCTCTCTTAAAAAAAAAAAAGAATTCTTTGAATATTTTGGTTAACACTCCTTTGTCAGATATGCCTTTTGCAGTTATTTTCTCCCAATCTGTAACTGTGTTTTCATTTTCTCACACACCAGAAATTTTTAATTTTAATTTAGTTCAGCTTGTTAATTCTTTCTTTGTTATTATATCTGAGATGTCTTTACCAAACTCATGTTCATTTATTTTCAGAGAAGAATAAATTTGTTAATTTATTTTTGTAGGATATTTATAGTTTGGCATTTACCATTTAGTCCTGTGATCCATTTTGAAGTGGTTTTTGTTAATGTCTAAATGTCCAAATAAAAATGGATCAAGGAGCTAGCAATTAAATTAGCTACCTTGCAACTGATGGAAGATAAATTAGGTCCAAGACTTCAACATTTGGGAGTAGGCAAAGACTTTCTCAGCATGTCTTCTAAAGTGAAGGAAGTAATGTCAAAAATTAGTGAATAGGATGTCATAAAGCTAAAAAGCTTTTGCACTGCCAAGGAAATAGTCAAATTTGTCAAGAGGTTTCCTACAGAACTGGAGAGAATCATGGTCTGTGATTCTTCTGACAGGGGTCTTATATCAAGAATCTATAAAATCCTCAAAAATCTCAACTTCAAAAGCACAAACAACTCAATCAACAAATGGGTCAAAGAACAAAATAGAAATTTCTTAATAAAGGACATTGATCAGGCCAATGAATACATGAGAAAGTGCTCTAAATCACTAGTAATCAGAGAAATGCAAATTAAAACTACTTTAAGATTTCACTTCATGCCAGTCAGATTGGCAAAAATGAAGAAAATAAACAATAATAGATGCTGGAGGGGCTGTGGAGAGATAGGCACACTAGCACACTATTGGTGGAGCTGCAGACTGGTACAGCCCCTCTGGAAAGCAGTGTGGAGAATCCTCAAAAAATTACGGATGAACCCGGCATATGATCCTGCTGTTTCTCTACTGGGTATTTTTCCAGGGGATTTAAAATCAGCACATTACAGTGACACAGTAAAATCAATGTTCATAGCAGCTCAATTTACCATAGCTAAATTATGGAAACAACCCAGATACCCCTTACTAGATGAATGAATCCAAAAACTGTGGTACATATATACCATGGAGTTTTACTCAGCAATTAGAAATTATGATTTTGCAGCCCTTCAAGGTAAATGGATGACTATGGAAGAAATCATGCTGAGTGAAGTCAGCTTAACCCAGAGAACAAGGGTCGAATGTTTCCACTCATCTGTGAAGTCTGGAGCTAAACCCTGACCATTGCAAAGGTGATCAACTCTCATGTTGAAAATGTGACATACAACCTAAGGCATTTGTAGAAATGTACTGGGAATGAGGGGGGGAAAGGGGAGGGACAAGGGACAATCTAATTTTCAGAATATAAATTTATTATATTATTTCGTTGGAAAAATTAAAAAAGTAAAAAATATAAAAAAGAATCACTTTTTCCTAATAAAAACCTAATCTTCTCTCTTAAATAAATAAATAAATAAATGTCCTGGTATCAACTATAGAAAGATTATATTTTTCCTTTGTATTGCTTTTGTTTTTTTGTCAAATATCTTTTGACAAAATTTGTTGTCCATTTCTTCATACTCTCCTCTTCCGTTAATCTGTTTGTCTGCTGTTTTGCAAGTTCTACACTGTCTTGCTTACTATCACTTTATTTATTTATTTACTTATTAATTATCTATCTAATGATGCTGGGGATGGAACCCCGGGTCTCATACATGCCAAGCAAGTGCTCTACCAATAAGCCACATCCTCTAGCCCCTAGTCCCTTAAAATAAAGCATAAATTTTGGTACTGTCAGTCTTCCTGCTTTGTTTTTTAATATTGTGCTGGCTATTCAGTGTGTTTTGTTTATCTAAAAATTTTTAGAATTAATTTGTTAAAATCCACAAAAGAACTATGGGATTTTTTTTGAAATTGCACTGAGTGTGTAGGTCAAGTGGGAAGAACTGACATCTTGGCAATATTGAATGATCTTATACATGAATGTGGAAATTCTCTCCATTTATTTAGTTCTTTGATTTCTTTCATCAGAATCTTCTTGTTTTCCTCAAATATATCTTGTACATTTTCATTAGATTTTTCCATAAATATTTCATTGTTGGATGGTATCAGATCTTTCTTTTACATTCCATTTGTTCATTGCTTAGGTATAGGAAGATTGAAGTTTGAATATTAATCCACCAACCTTACTTCATTTGCATATTAGTTCCAGAAGTTTATTATTATTGTTGATTCTTTCAGATTTTTCTACACAGTCATGTTGTGTATATATAGGACAACTTTATGAATTTATTTTCAATCTGTAGATACCTTTAAATTCTTTCTCCTATCCTATTTAATTAACTAGAATTTCTAGTATGATGTTGAAAAGTATCAAGAGGAGACATCTTTGCTCTGTTCCTGAAATGACAAAATAGGTATGAACTTCTTTCTATGCTAGGTTTTGTAGGTGGTGTTTATCAGGTGAAGGAAGTTCCTCTATAGTCTTAGTTTACTGTGAGTTTTTGTCAGAATGTTGTTGGATTTTGTCCAGTGCCTTTTCTGCATCTATTGATAAAATCATGCAAGGCTTTCTTTAGCTTGCTTCCATGATAGATTACATTAATTGATTTTTTAAATGTTTCCTCAGTAACCTTTTATCTAGAATATCTTAAATTCTCTTTCATGCTGCAGGGTAGTTTTACTGGAAACAGAATGCTGGGTTGACAGTTTTTCCCTTTCAACACATGCAGTAGTAGTCCATTGCACTGCCTTCTCCATGGTTTCTGATGGAATCCGCAGTTAATCTTATTTCGGAAACTTTGTGCATGATGAATTATTTCTTCTTTGCTGTTTTCAGGATTCTGCCTTCATCTATGAGTTTTGACAATTTAATTATAATGTATCTTGTTCTGAACGTATTTTGAATTTATCCTCCTGGGAGCTCATTTGGCTTCTTATGTGTTAGATGTACATCTTTCAGAAGATTTGTGACTCTTTCAGCCATTATTTCTTTAAATTTTTCCTTCTCCTCCTTTCTCCTTTTTCCTTGTTCTGGAACTTCCTGTATTTTTTAAAGATAGAGGTAGAGAATGAAAAATAAAGAGAGAATTGATTTAATTTATTTTCCCACTTGGTCTTTATTTCTCTGACATCTAGTTGTGTATGTGGTGCTGGGTTTGAACCCAGGTCCTTGAGCTTGCTAGGCAGACATTCCAATCCTGAGCCACTGCTTCAGGCCCTCTTCCTGTGTGTTTAATTTGGTAATATAGATGGTGTCTTAGACCTCTGTTAGACTCTTTCATTTTTCATCATTCTTTTCAGTTTTTGCTGCTCAGACTGAATAATTTCATTTGACTTACCTTCAAGTTTGATGAACATTTTTCATTCTGCTGTTGAAGCTGTCCAGCAGATTTTTCATTTCAGTTGTGTTTTTGTTTTCATTTGCTTGTATTCTACCTCCAGAATTTTTATTTGGTTCTTTTATACCTTCCTGTTCTTCATTTCTATTCCATATGTTAAGATATTTTTCATCAGGTTTTCTATATAGCTTTGTGCATTGTGTTCTTTAGCTCTTTGATATTTAAGACAATTTGTTTAATGTGTTTCCCAGAAGTTTAATGTCTGTGTGTTTTCAAGGACTGTTTCTGTTAATTTTTGTTTTCACTCTAAATAGGCTCTCTTTGCTTCTTCATGTGCCTCTTTAATTTTTTATTAAAAATAGGCACTTTGATTATTATAATGTGATAACTATGAAAATTATGTCCTTTCAATCTCCTTAGTGTTTTTTGTTTGTGCTTGTTGTAGGTGGTGTTATGTGCTTGGTAAGTGAGTTTTTAAAGCTAATTTTGTAATTTTGTATTGCTTGTAATGTGGGGCAAGTTTTTAAAAAAGAAAGAGGGATAGTGAGAGAGAGAGAGAAAGTAATAAAGAATCAATTTTATTTAGTTTTCATGTGGCTTTTGTTGCTCTGACACTTGGCTGTATACATGTGCTGTGTATGTCCTTGTGCATGCCAGTCAAGTGCCATGACTGCTCAGCCACTGCTCCAGAGTTTTAAGTACTTTTAACCAAAGTACCCCCCCTGCCAAAAAATAATAATAATTAAAAAAACACCACCACAAAAAAAAATTCAAAAATTCAAAAAACTTCTTCCAATTTTTGCAGATAGTCTGTGTGAACTTTGGAGAATTCCTTCAATGTTTATCCAGACAGTTTACAACTTTGTTATGGGCTTCATGTGATATTTTTGTGATATCTGAAAAACAACCAGAGATGAGAGCTTTAGGTATTCTTGGTCTTTTCTTAGTATGCGTGTAGTTGCACGTATACATCTGGCATCCTAAACTCCCTGGAAGTAATGGGAGCTTTACAGCCCTCATTACCCCAAAAGATCTCTTCCTCCAGCCTTCTCTTCCCTATCTTTTTTGTGTGCCTGTTGTTTGTCCCAACTGTTATCACATGCTCCGGTTGACTGTGGCGAATACTTCTGCTTCTAAATATTTTAAACATATGCTGTCTGGGAAACCACATCAGCATAACAGCCTGAGAAATTTCTGATGCAGGTAAAAACAAAAACAAACAAACAAACAAACGAACAAACAAAAACTAGCCCAGCAGGGAATCCAGGCAGATCAAAACAAGTGTTGAAATCCTTTGAGAATAAAAGCCTATTGCTCCCATTACCAGCCACCCACACCAGGAGAGGGGCTGCCATTGTCAAGGCTTGTGGTAGAGCTGGAGAGCAGGGGATGGTGCCAGGTAAGTTAAAATGCTGGAGGGGCTGTGGAGAAATAGGCACACTAACACACTGTTGGTGGAGCTGTACACTGGTACAGCCCCTCTGGAAAGCAGTGTGGAGAATCCTTAAAAAACTAGGGATGACTGGTGTAAGGTGATATCTTAATGTGGTTTTCATTTGCATTTCTCTGATTACTAATGATTTAGAGCACTTTCTCATGTATTCATTGGCTTGATCAATGTCCTCTGGGTGAGAAGTCTCTGTTTAGCTCTTTGGCCCATTTATCAATTGGGCTGTTGGTGATTTTGTAGCTGACATTTTTGAGTATTTTATAGATTCTGGATATGAGACCCTTGTCTGAGGAATCATAGTCCATGATACTCTCCATTTCTGTAGGAAACCTCTTGGTTCTTTTGATTGTTTCCTTGGCAGTACAAAAGCTTTTTA